>JAODKL010000009.1:11745944-11757825 GCA_026780765.1 Petrocephalus schoutedeni
CCCCCCCCCCCCCAACAGACGCGGGTTCGCAGCGTGATTTACGTCGGCTTTTTATTTGACGTAGCTGTCAGCCAGATTATAATTATGTACGTCACGTGGCTCCCCCGGTCGTCGTTGAATGCATTAATCAGATTAGCGTTATAAGGCAGAACGGTGGACACAGCTGTTTAAAAGTGCAGTCTGCAGACGACTGTTTGCTCACGGCCAATAAAAGCTCAGCTGGATGGAGACTTTGACATTATTTTTTTTTTTCTTGCGGAGCCTCCAAGTAAAGTCGAGCTCTGTTTTCATTTCGAAGCGGTACAGAAGGCAACTACTGCTGTTAAATTCGGTTAATTTATTGTTGTTACGATGCCGTCTGGTTACATACGAATGCTTTCCGGCAGCTTCGTCACTCATGTCGAAGTTGCTTTTCCTCCCTTTTATTCTTTCTTTTCCTTGCCACAGAGCGTGGTGCATTCTGGGAGCGCTGACACACCCCGCACATCCTGAGGCGTCTGGGATCGGGGGCACAGCCCGGCGCGCCCGCCTTGGCACGTCACAGCGACGCAGGACGCTCTGTCACTGACGTCACTGCCATGCCGCCTGAGAAAATGAGCGCCACCCTCCCCTGAGTAATGCGGATGTCAGCAGACCTACTCACTCATACATTTTGTACATGAGCTGCTGAAGGTCCATCTCTTATTAAAATGTTCAGTCCTTTACAGTATATAAATGAAACTGTGAAGCATGCTCCAAGTAGCTGTGGGAAAGTCCAGCCTTTTCCTCTTCTGAGTTAGACGTAGCTGGAGGGCATCGGTATCTTCTGGTTCAGCAAGCAGTTTCAGGACCTTAGAGTCAGCAAAGCCACATGTGACGCGTCCCGTACTGCGCTCTCTTTGTTTTTTTTTTGTTATCGCATGGGTCGGTCAGTGGTGTGAGGATCTGCTTCCCCATTGGTCAGTGCTGGCCGCCCATGTTCACGCCCCCTCTGCCGGCATCCTCCTGTCTCACTGCTGGCACCAATGCGGCTACAGTGCTGCACTCAGATATGCTCTGATGACATAAGTTAATAACACTGAGCTGCAGCTACAGTAACTTGACCGCTTATGGATCTCTGGGAAAAAGGGGTGAGACCGAATAGATCCACAGTGGAGATCCGGGGCGGGGGGGGTGTATTGATTCAGTGGATGGTGGGGGGCCTCCTAGAATGGAGGCTGGGAACACTAAGCACAGCTGCTATGAAGCGTTCCAAGGGGTGGGTACACCTGCCAGCCCCCCCCCCACATAGAGGCACACTCACAATGCACGCACACTCTCCCACTGGTTCAGATCGCCACTGGGGCACCACCCCTCCCCGTCTGAATGGGAGTGATTGGGTGGCTCAGAGTCACCCCCAGCCACGTCCCTAACGGAACCCAATCCTGATGACGGGGGCATGGAACTGAGTGCTGCCAGGTCTGGAATGTCACTTTTATGAACATAATGGCGCTCTACTGGAGGACTGTCCAGTCCGGAAAAAAAAGATGCGGATGTTCTGGGTAGAAGATGCATTTTATTAGATCATGGGCTTGAATACACTGAGTGAAAATTACTCCGCAATCTTCCTCTTACCTGGAGGAAAACTGGCTTGCATCTTAAAGAGATCCATCTGATTCTACATCTGCTAACTCTCTCCTTCCCTAATTCCACCGTTTGTGAGAATGTGACAGAGATGGGGAGCAGGGAGGCCACACTGAAACAGTTTAGGTGATAAGTACTGCAAGGGGTGAGATGTTTTGCCCACATGCAGATAAACTGGCCTGCCGTTAAGCGCCGATTGACCCAGGTTGTTCCCGTCATCTCCCCGACTTGTGATTTAGGCTCCAGCCGCAGCTGGTCTCTCTCAGATGTGTCAGGCCTTGCCACCAATCACAGTGCCTACAGACAGTTTTTCACGACTAAGGACAAATTTACCAGGGTTCAGTGGCACAGGCCCAACTGCAAAGCCTCTCCTGAGCCCACCAGGACCCCGCATGCACCCATGCTGCCTCCTGCCCCTTTGTCCGGGGCTGCATGTGCCCGTACCTCATTCGTCATGTGGATGATGGACATTGGACAGGCTGAATCCTCCTGTAGATGGGGAAGGGGGGGATCCAGGCAAGCTGGGGGCACTTATCAGGAGAGAGCAGCTGTCTCACATTGATCGCGGCGCTCCTGAGACCCGACCGGCAAACAAGCCCCACGCTGGCTGCCATGAGGGCGACTGTCAGTCCCCATGACGGATGGGCCACTTGCCCATCAATCTAGCGCCTACTACTCATGCAGGGGGGCTGTTAACACCCTGTAGAGGCCACGCCCCCCTGAGTCTGGACAGGAATGAGCCATGCAACTCTGTGACACACGGGGCATCTTGTTTCATCATCAGAGTGTTCCCAGTAAGGGGTACAATCCCTGAACAAAGCAGCTCACAGTTTTCCACTCATGTCCATTTATAGAGCTTTCTACTCACTATAACAATCAAAGTCAAATGTCTAGCAACAGGAAGTCTGACTTGAACCCAAGAGCCTTTTAGGGAACAGGTTTTGGAAAGAAGTTTTTGAGTCTGCCGAGTGTCACATAAAGAATTCGCACACAAAATCAGCAGGAATTCATGGCTGGGGCTTTAAACTTGTCTTTGCAAAACTTTCTCTCTTCACCTCACCTCCACACCCCAAATATATGAGACTAAACTGTACTTCATGTCTGATTGTTGTGTTCCAGGGAAATACCTAAAATTGATTGGTTGAGGTGGTTGCCATGAAGGGGCGGAGCAATAGATAACTGTCCAATCACAATCTGTGGGCGGACAGTGAAGTTTCTGACTCTACCATTAACAGAAAAGCACACAGCAGCGCTTAGAACAGAACAGCGTTCATGTAAATTATTGGGCCATGCTGGATCTCATTTTTATTTTACGTTGTAAATCCAGTTTTAATACAAAGCGATTTCTGACATTTCAAAATTTCCATTTATTTTTTCCTGCTTCCTACTTGAATGGTGCTTTGTGAGATTGATTTTAAGAACAGTGAGTGGATATAAAGTTAATGTACTGCATTAATCAAATATTAAATCACAGTAATATGCCAGAATTTCCAAAATTAAGCAACCGGCAAAATTCGCAGTGATTTACCTAAATGTTGTTTTCATATCACCCCATGGCCGTACTGCATTCCAGGAGTATTACCTTGCCAGACCATTCGTCAGAGGTGTGCTTCACGAGATGGCTGTGACTCGCTACTATGGTGCGACACTGAATATGGGCGTTTTCACTGTGTAAGGCAATGGGATGCCAAGCCTCAATCCCTGAAGTGAGGAGGAGAGATTTGGACAGGATGTAGGATGGATTATTTTCCCATTGTCATTTGTAAACTTCCCCAAACTGATCCTGTAGCTTTATAAGCTTTAATTAAAGCACTAAGTTGAGCAGTATGCATGCGCACACACACACAGACTCGTGTACCTATCTAAATGGGGACCTTCCATTCATTTCTATGGGAAAAAACCCTAATCCCGATCACGACACCCTTAACCACAACCCAGCCCTAACCTTAACCACAAGTAACCAACCCAAATACAAGGCTTTTGGCATGTTTTGTTTTTTGATTGCAGTCACAGATTTTTATAAAATTGAGGTTATCCAAATAGGAACCTGAAACGATGTCACCAAAAATAGGGAAATTTCAGGTTTTACCACACTTTGGGGACATTTTGGTCCTCAAATGTGATCTATGCAAACCCACACACACACACACACTACCTCAGTTGTGTTAGGTCTGTTGATATTTAGTTGGTGTGTGGAAATCAATAGGAATTATAACCCCTTTTATTAACTCGGAATTCCTTCTAGAGACATTGTAGGGGCCGTACATTGCAAACTTACCCGTAAGTAATGTTCTAAGTTAAAAGGAGCTGTCAGTTATGTAACGTTATGATTCTCTTTGAATGTGATGATTTTACAGTGAATATGACATAATAGCCAATGTAAAAAAAAAAGCCTGCTTATCTGTTTGCCGAGTTCAAAATAAAAATCTCCGGGCTTGTCTTTTTCCCATCCGAGTTCCCAGGGTCTCTGTGGCCAATAAAAACCTAAGCAGATAAAAGAGCACACAGTATCAGCAAAGGATAAAAGCTGTAAAAATGCTCAATATCATCTGGTGAAAAGCCTGATTCTTTACACTCAATTGTTAAAATTACGTGTGCTGCTCCGAGAGACGGAGGAAGGGAGGAATTTTCAGGAGATAGTTTCCAGAGCTGTAAAGAGATAAATGTTTTTTTGTGGCTGCTTTTAATTTCTTGGGAAGTGATTAAGTGGTTTAAAAAAAGTCATACTGAACACTAGGTGGGTAACTACATTAGGTTGAAAACAAAAAAAAGACTTAGAATGATATGGGTAATGCATGGAAAGAGTAATGCACAGTTACTCCTGCGGTACTCAGTGTCTGCAAATTGTACTGGTAGTGCTGGAACCTCATAAAAGGAACTGGTAAAGAGACATTAAAATATTTGGCCCTCCCGAAGATAAACAATCTGAGGTATTCATTGCCTGTTTTATGAGATGTCTAGAGATTTCTGTCTACAGTTAGACTGGTCCAAGCAAAGAACCCAGGCTCACTGACTCCAAACCAATTTGCAGAATCGAGGAATGAAAAAAAATAAAATATATATATATATCCAGAAGACGCTGTGTATACTTTGTTTTTCAGGCCGAGCCACTTTTCACCGTCGGGTTCTACCAACCATCTGGGTCTGTCTTTCAGCCTTGCTAGAGAAGCACAGATGCATCCTTTGTTGGCCGCCCCATATTATAATAAGCAGTTAAAATATTTACCGAGGTAATTTTTTTTTAAAAGCGGCATCTCCCCTCTTTTTATTATTATTATTATTTATACCTTTTCACGGACAAAAAAAATGGAGATGTCCACTAAATGTGATTGATTGGGCTTATAAATGGGCATTATTACCATTAAGCCGCACATGTCAGCTGCAGCCTTTGTGTGGTCTGTGTTTCTAAGCTAGCCAGTGATCCATGAGCATGGACAGGAGGGGCAGGGAAGTGTTTGCCTGAAAGAAATGCCCATTTTTCTATGGATTGCTCCCTTGATTAAAAATACAGCTGCAGACACCAGTGAGAGAAGGAGAAGAAAAGAAGGGAAGAGGAGGGAGGTACAGGGGGCAAGGAAGGAATTTTTTTTTAAAAAAAGGAAAATCCTTTTCTCCGCAAAGATTAATAACTGGAGCCGGGCCGGTCATGGAGCCGGAGGAGAGGTAAGAATGACCACATCAGAGAGGGGGAAGATAATTGGATTCTCTGCATCACCTAAAAAAATGTGCCTCACGTGGGAACCGAAATCTGGATGGTGGGGGGGGGGGGGGTGCTAGGGCTTACAAATCTTTGTTTTTGTTTTCAAGTTTTATAAATACAGCCGGAGTGTTAAGACTGAGCTGGGCCGGGTGGGGACGCCTTAAAGTGACAGAGCTCCAAGGCAGCCCCTCCGAGGAATTCCGCTCCGCCCAGGTGGTGTGAGTTTGTAAACAGAGCAGGCCAACCTTTACAATGTTAACCAAGCCCCCCCCCCCCCCCAGTGATTTGTACTGCATTACACCCCCTCCATTCATCTGTTCTCCTCAAATACATCTGTGGGAAGAAATACATTTTTGGGAATATTTTCTGTATGTGGTGTTGGATGCGGGTTAACAATTTGCCGGGAAGCAATTTCATGCATGACGCACGAGGTGAACGCCCCTCCGCCCCCCCCCCCGACCCCCAACGTCACATGGGTATGTGTCAGCATTGACTCATGGGAAGTGTCTCCTGTCTGGACTCACCAGCCCCTTGACTTCCTGTTTAGCTGATTGCAAAGTAATGAATAATGCCTTTGTGCTCTATAGACTATATTACATTATATTAATATAGAATACAGTACGAGCAAATAAATGAGTTTAATTGAATATGTATAATTACATTTTGAAAGAAAGTTATTTAAAATATCCAGATTATTATTTTTTTATTTATTCTTTATTTCCCCAACTGTACATATTATCTGTGGTTAAACACTATATTCATGACAACTACTAGGGTTTGATACATCTCTAAAATAAGACGTTAGAGTGTCTAATACCTAAAGGGGGTGGGGTGAAAGCTTTATCTGCTAAACAGCTCAGTGCCATGACAGGAGTGTATACTATTTCATTTAGAGAAGGAATTTTGTCTGTTTCTGAGGTTCTCAGGTGGGACT
Source organism: Petrocephalus schoutedeni (assembly GCA_026780765.1). NCBI lineage: Eukaryota > Metazoa > Chordata > Actinopteri > Osteoglossiformes > Mormyridae > Petrocephalus > Petrocephalus schoutedeni. The sequence goes on from JAODKL010000009.1 coordinate 11,752,181, forward strand.
GTATCACTGCACACATGACCATTTAAAGCAGAACTTACTTATGGAGGTGTTCTTTGCTGCTCATGGGAGTTTTACTTACACAAACATGTTATGAGGGCAGAATGAAAAATGACTGGTTCAGAGAGATAACCAATCAGATTGTAGAGGAGACAGGTCCAAGCAACTAGAGGGGGCAGGACCAAGGATCTGACTGGTAACACTTTCTATGAATGCCATGTCTATTAGAATCTATGAACACATTCATGATGCATTCATAAAGCATAATAAACAGGGCTATAAATATTTATGAAAAGGCACAACACACTATAGTCGTGAATTGTGAATGCTTTATAAAACGCTCATCTATAGTACCTTCATAATACAGTACAAAACATCCTTAATTCTTATACCAACAATTATAACACATTATGAGAGTATCCATAATGTGTTATAGATGTGACCTTCATTGGAGTTTATGAAGTGTTATAATCAACACTGTAATGCCTTTTGACTGTCAATAAAAGATTCTGCAAGGCTTTATTAATTCTTATACAAACCATCCATCCCACCTTGAGGAATGGGTTTGAGCTTTATGATGGTAGTTGGTTCAGGTAAGTGTCTGCTAGTCAACCAAATTAGTGTTGATGAGGGAACATTTAAGTAAGCATATAGAGCAGGTGTAGCATGTTGTCCAAGACTCTTCTTGGGAGTGGAGGGACCCAGGCTCTGTAATAAATCAAATTTGACGGCTCCTCCTTTCCCGCTCCATCTTGCTCGGCCACCCCCCAGTCCAAGCTGCGGCCGCAACCCTTCTTACCGGTGGCTCTCCAGCCATGCCGCGCTTCTTTACGGCTCCGACAGTTTGTTCCATTATCTGACAGCTCTTCTCCATATAGTGGCGGGTTATCAGGCCTCTGTGGGAGATCACATTACGGCCCCCCCTCCTTCCTCGTGTGACAATGTGATGCCCTCCCCAGGGTTCACCCCTAAATCAGATGCCTATCGGTACCTTTGTGATAAATAGGTAAGCCTTGGGGGTGGGGAGGGGGGGGATTACCGCCAGCGTTCCGCGAGGCTCCCTCCCCCCGGCCGGCTGCTTTTCCACATGGGACTGAGCTGCCATACTAAGCACCCCGCGCCCCATAGGAGGGGGTACTCCTGAAGTTCCCGGTGCCTCCTTGTTTCCTTGAAACATTTTGGGGACTTTGGAAAAGCCTTCCCCAGGTGGCCCGGCTTGAGTGGGACGCGCGCCCTGAGCTTAAGCTTCTCTTCAGGTGCCGCCTCACCAGGTTTTGATGTCAGGGAGCCTGACGGAAACTGATCTTTTTCCCAGCATTTTCAAACGCATGGAGTCCCATTGGCTTCTGTATTTTGGAAAAATTCCCTTAATCGCTGGAGGATGAGCCATTATAGATGACTGTAGTGATCTTCAGGCTTTAAGGTCCTCAGAACGTGGCACTACATTGCCATAGGTTAGTTCCAATGGCTTTATCCGACATTATGCACCCTGCCCATGTACCATAAGGGGCTCTGATTGGTCTTTCATGTCATTAGGTCTGTGGCGCCTCCCCTCCTATTGGTAGTGGTGCTGGTCATTCTGCCACCTCATCCACTCTTGGCCATGTGATTGATGGGGGCCGAGTAACTAACCCCATCTGCCTGTAGTGTGAAATGTGAAATGCCTCAATTAGTCTCTCAGCAAAGCCGTTATCCCAGCAGGTCAGAGGTTAAACTGAGACAATGATAACTTTTGAGGAATCGTCTGCATCAGCCGCAGAAGTGGAAGCCATCCCCAGGCAAGAGACCTCACATTAGTTAACAGCTGTGTGGTTTCACCATCTTTGTGGTCTGTCATGGTCTGTACCTGACAGGGACTTGTAATGACAGTCCTAGGTGAGAAATATGAGATCCTGTTAACTGATCTTTAAATAACTAAAACAGCCAAATGACCCATATGTGCTGAACTCTAGGGAACCCTCAGACAGGACCCTACATGAAGATGTACTAATACTTACTTTTGAATAAAAAAGATATTTTGTTCATTCCTCATTATGTGCTTATGCTATGCAGGGTCGCAGGGGTCTGGATCTCAGAAAACACAGGGAATAGCCTAGGATGGTGTGCCAACCCATCATGGACACACAGCTAAGATGATTCATTTTCATTATATTTTATGGTATCACATTACTTAGAGCTATCACCTATAATTTATTATATATACCTTCATATTTGTTATAAATACCTTGATAATGCTTTATAACGGTCAGTTTAAGAATTAAAGCATTACGGCATCTTCTACTGACAATCAAACGACATTTTAGTGTTGATTATAATACTTCATAAGCTCCAATGACGTTCTGATCTATAATGCACTATGGATCCCTTCATAATGGCCAGTATAAGAATTAAGGATGTTTTTGTAGGTATCTGTTGAGCAATATAGACCGTGCTTTACGTAACGCGTGACTGCAGTCACATTATATCTGTCTGTAACGCAGCAGCGTAACGCGGTACTCTTGTTAAAAGCGTTACAGTTGCTGTGTGTGCTCGCGTTACAATCGCTTGACGTCGACGCGATATGCGCATTACTTTGAGTTGAGGAATTGGATGTGACCGTAAAGTGCTAACTGTGCAGGTCAGAAAGAAATACCCACTGCTATGGACGCAACATAAAATCTTCCCAAACACCTGCAGTAGCGACACAGCAATCCGGTCGAAAGACCCAGGAAGGCAGAATTTTGCTGAGGGTATGCCGACCCCAGGCAAGCAGCGAAAGCTTGGATCCCAGGTAACAAAAGCGTACACTTTTGTGTACACTGTGAAGGAAAGGTTGCCCATTTCTACAGCAGTCACCCTCTCCACTTTCAGATACATAATCAGCAAAATACGCCTAACAGGAGATGTGCGGTCGCCTTTCTTTAGTCAGAAAAACTTTCGCAGACTACCTAGTTGTGCGAGGACGGAAACTGAAAGGTTAGAGTATGTGCCCACTACGGCTGACATTTGGTATAGTCGCGATAAAAGCGGGACGACGGCCCTTCGGATCAACCCGAGCAAGTTTCGCCGTGAGAAAGACCGACGGAAAGTGCCGAAAAGGGAGACGAAGAGGCGCCCGCCTCCTAACCGCAAGGTCAGTTTTCTCTGTAAGCAGCATTGCTGAGTTTATTCATTGTGGCATGCTAAATGCAGCCCATCCGCCGTTTAAACACGTCTTTCCTCATTTAAGTTTGTCTTGATTTTGTAGTGTTAGAAAAAGGCCAGCCTATTATTTTATTTATGTATTTTATTCTGTGGTAATTTATATTTACACTCAGTTGTGTCACAAAGCCCAACTTCTTTTATTATTTTATATATTGATATAGTTCTAATTTGAGGATTATAGCACTGACAGCAGGCTATAAGCCTCAAAATAAATCTATATCAATATATAAAATAAAAGAAGTTGGGCTTTGTAACACAACTTGGTGTTAACTGTCAATGCTGCCTTGACTGGCCTGTTTGAAAGGCATGAAATATGCGATTTAGTCTGGTTCTGTGAAGTACCCTTTTGGCTGGTTGTCACCTGCTATACAACCATTCTGTTGCCTTTCTTTACTTTATTAAAGACCATAAATTAATAATTTCTAAATGTCATCCTTATTAAAATTGGTATGCTGATGTGGAAGGTTTAATGAGATAGGCTATTAGTAACTGGCAATTAACTAAAACAATGCACAATTGCAAAGTAGTGCAAATGTAATGTAACAAGTAGTATAACTAATTACTTTCCACAGGGAGTAATTAAGTAATGCATTACTTTTTAAAAAAGCAATGAGTGATGTGTAATTCTTTGAGTACTGACCCCAAGACTGATTATAGATGAGAGATTTATAAAACATTCATAGACATCAATGCGTAAATATGACTGTGTCATGCCTTTTTATAAATATTTATGGCCATGTTTATAATGCTTTATCAGTGCATTATAATGTGCTATGAATGTGTTCATAGATTTGTATATAGACTGTGCAAAAAAATCCATCCAGCCATCTAGTTCCCAACCCGCCTTATTCATTTTGGGTCGCTGGGGGTCCGGAGCCTATCCCGGAAGCTATGGGCACCAGGCGGGGAACAACCCAGGATGGGGGGCCAGCTGAGTAAAGTTTTTTTATTTATCGACCTGTCTTCAAAGACCTTATCTAGTATAGGATCCCAGAGGATGTGGAGCCCATCTCTGGCAGCATATGGTATAAGGCAGGGGGCACCTTGGAAGGGATGCCAATCCACCATAGGGCATATTTTATGTTTTTTATGTATTTATATATATTATTTTGTTGTATATTGCTTACTATTGTCGCGAACTGGTTCTCCATATAGTCTAAAATGTTTGTGCCTCAGCCAATCTTAACAAAATAACCCCCCCAAATATTAATTATTGGATTTTTTGTGGTATCTCATACATACCGTAACCTTTGACCCCATTTGCCTTTGGCCTATTCCACCCAATTATTAGCCAAAATGACAAATCTGATCTCCCAGCAGCCGCGCTGTAAAAGGCTCCTCTCCACGGTCCGTCCCGTTTGTGCGGCTCGCTAACAGAAACAGACCGGAGCGTTAATTATGATGGATTCTGTGCTGAGGCCCTCTGAGGACAATCGCTCCCGTAATGCCATGCACTGGCCTGACCTCTTGACCCATCTCAGGCCATGCAGCAAAAGGAAAATCTATAAGCAGATTTCCAGGCGAGAATGACCGGTGGAGCTGTTATGCTTGGGCCTGTTTGCAGGACAAACAAAGTGAGTCACAGAGGCATCGCAGCTGGGCAGCAATCCGGCTCTTCCCCTCTTAATATCCTCCCCACGACAAACAGAGGCACTGTAAAATATGCAAATCTGCTGGAAACCTTAATGAAATACAATCTTTTTTTTCCCCCAACAAATGGAATTTAGCTTTGAAGGAGCAGGGACGAGGGCCATGTCGGGCTGGTTTTCTTCGCGCCTGTGGGAAAGTTGTCATCTTTGAACCCTGCGACAGCCACCCCCCCCTCCCGTATCACGGCAATGGACCTGTCACCGTGCAAATCACGGCCTTTCTCCAGACCCAGAACATTCAAGCAAACGCAGTTTCTCCTCAGCTGCTGGGCTAATTCCTCTCCTCCCCATATCTGCCACTTGCTTAACATTTAGTTGGTAGCATAATTTAAAATAGATACTACTTTTTCTTTTCCATTATGATCGCTTACAGAATCTGGAAGGTCCGTTGTGAAATATTTATAAACCTCCTTTGATCCAGAATAATTTTTTTGTTACATCAGCCTTTCAATTATGAGTCCAGCTCCTTAATCACTAGTCGCTGGGCCGGTTCACCAGCAGGGTCCGTCTCTTTGTGCGCTGCAGTGGAATCGGCAAAGTCAAAACGAGCCCAGACACCTGCCTCGGTCCTGGCGTCGGATGAGAGGAGTCAGAGGCCTGTCACTCTTTACACCGAGCAGCATGCTGGGCTTTACAAGTCTTGTGATAATCCCACCTTTTATAGCTGTTAGCGTGGCGAGTTTTTCTACATCTGTCTGTGTCTGTGTGTGTGTGGTGGTGGTGGTGGTGGTGGTGGGTGGATCGGTGGGTGGTAGTGGTGGTGGTGGGGGGGGGGGGTTAAACACCGACGGGTTAACCCTGTGAGAAAGCTCTCCA
>JAODKL010000009.1:11790007-11807250 GCA_026780765.1 Petrocephalus schoutedeni
TGTCCCATATCAAGCTCTCTCATGCAATTGGTTGCCAAACTTGGTCACATGACTGGTTTCAACCACTACCTGTTGGTTATTTTGTTGGTCCTAACTGGGTTAAATAAGGCTGTGATTGGCAGTGGACAGTAAATCCCACCCACCATGGAGTTTCAAAGCCTCATTCCTCCCATCACCAGGGTTTACTGCTGACCTCGGTTCATGAGTTCTCCAACATGGTTAGAAAAACAAAGGCATTCTCAGGAGCTGGGGAAACCATTGTTTGTCTCTGGAATTACACACTTGAGTGCCAGCTCGCTAAACCGTGCTGCCTGTGACTGGGGCCTATGGCTAAGTGGGTGGAGCCTGCGAGCTGGGGGCAGGACTAATGACTTCAGATTACCTGCGTGTGACAAAAGACACTGCAAGTGTCAAAAACAAATAGAGAGAGGTGGGGGTTGGGCTCTGAATATTGAATTTGGACAGATGGCCGGTGCACTAAGGCTTGTGCAACTTTGTCATCTGTCTCCCGCAAACTGCTTTTTATTTCTGTTCATTTTTTTCTGCCCAGAGAGGAAAATCAAACATAGTGAATGGATCAGTGTCTGCCAAGGCAAAAAGATCCATTACAGTGCGTCTGACAGGCGAAGGCAGGGCAAATTCTCCGAATGCGTCCGAGTGGCTTCAAAGTCATTATACAGTGCGAGGAACGATTCGGGAAAGAAAATCAGGAATGGCGGCGAGACCGAAAGCAGAAGGAAGACATAATACCCAGTCAAATGTGTGAAATACTTTTCCGGGGTTAAGAAGCAGCCTTTTCCCCATCAGTTTTTTCGTCTATTTTGGAAACGGCCCCGTGAGCCGTTCTCATGGTGTGGTCTCGTCATATCACGTGAACCCCGTTCACATTCAGAAGCTTGCTTGTGCAGCTGCCTAACATAAATTCTCTGTGTACATCTTTGTCCACATGGTTTATTTTTATGAACAATACAAGGGCCCGAATTCCTGTGGTTTTGTTTTTTTCCTTTTTTTTTAATCTCTCCCTCCCGCCTTGTCTGTCTACCTCAAAGACATTCACCGGGAAGACCCTCTGGAGCAGGAAGAAAGGGTGAGAGAGAGTGAGCGAATGGAGGAGGGGATAAAGTTTGCACAGATGTTCCAGTGACACCCCTCCTCACACAAGCAGAATAAAAAAGACAGATTCTATATATGAATATTGACAGACAGAATTGACAGGGTATTACTTAAAAAAGGTTTAATGTGTATAAACACACCTGATATATTGAATATTTTAATATATTTTTTGCAAATTAAGCTCTTATTGTAGATTAATGGGGAGGGATTACAGATCCTGTCCAGCTGATGGAAGAAATTGTATATAAAGGTCATTCTGGGGTGTTCCATTGTTTCTGGAAGGTTCTCACAGGCAGGGATGGCCCATGTGAACAACAGCAGTGAGACAGTGAGCCAGAGCATAATTACAGAGCTGTCCGGCCTGTAGCCCAATCTTGCCCCCAACACCAGCCATTCAGACATTTGCCAAAGCCTGCCATCCCCACCTTGAGAGTTCAAAGACCCCAGACATAGAGTAAATCATGTTACTGCCATTTGAGCAGAAGTACATCCTGATGGTGTCCTCTAATACTGACTCCTTTTATTTTGGCAATTGTAGTGAGGGGGCACAGTGTTGGGGAATTTACTGTAACAGTGGAGGATTACTACAGAGCCTGTGCTTCACTGTAAAACAGGGTGTTTATTTACACATCTTTGTCTTGATCCAGTTGAGTATTACAGGCAAAATGTGACTAGATACATTAGGGAATTCTCCTTACACTTTCTATGACGCTGTTATCTACAGTATAATGCATTATAGACATCTTCATAATGCATTACAAAGCATCTATAGTGCATCATAATGGCTGGTATTAGGATTAATAAAGCATTACAGCATCTTCTCTTGACAGTTATGGTGCTGATTATAATACGTCATAACCTCCAATACAGCTGTCATATATAATGCATTATAGATACCTTTATAATGCATTATAATGGTCGGCATAAGAGTTAAGGATGCTTCATATTGCATTATGAAGGTATCTATAGTGCATCATAGATGCCAGCTGTATTGCCTTCTGACTGTCAATAGAAGATGCTGTAATGCTTTATTAACTCTTATACCAACCATTACAATGAATTGTGATGGTATAATATAATGCATTATATATGACAGCTTCAAGTAAAGTGTTACCACGGTAAAAAAAAAAGTAACAGATACTCCTGTCACCTAAAATCTGCCAGCCTCATAATTTCTTCTGACGACGTAAGACCCAGAGGTATTGCAGTGTTTTTAGGTTAAACTGAAAGAGAGTATGTTACATTATTCCTGGGAAGTACTTGGACCTATTTGTTTTCCCCCTCGCTGCTTCTCACTGGCCGTGGGTCTTACCCGAAAGACTCAGGCACACCTGCAGCTGACCTGGCATGTCCTTTTTGTTTATACAAGATTTGTGTGTTTGCCGAAACAAAAGCCCACCAAGGGGCCTTCTGGGACCTCTCGTTTCCACCTAGGAGCTCTCCTAGGTCTGCATGCCCTGACGTGTCACACAAGCTGAGAGGCCCCGTCTCTCAGGCTCAGGCCTTGGCGTCCGCTGGCGTCTTCATCTGCGGCTAGTAGCATAGCCACACGCTAGCGGGTACACCATCCTCAGTGCGGCTCTGTTCTGCAGGTGACTCTCTGATAAGCTTCCTCTGCTTCTTTTCAGGCAACCTTTCCCCCCACAATCCTTCTTTACATCCGTGGGCCTCTGTCTTCAGGAAGATCTCTCTCATAAGTGAAGAGCAAAATTTCCAAAACTCACTCGGTCCATAGGGTACGTTTGTCGAGCAAATCTTCGCGGTCTTTTTGTGAGTTATGGAAATTTAACAAAAGGTCTTCATTGGATTATATGATGACTGAGTGAGTTTTGGTTCCCGATACTGTAACACGTGGTGAGGAAGCCTGCCTTTAGGTCACTGACAGCCTCATCTCAAAAACACAGTGTAGCTGCCAATAATGTTATAGCTGCCAATAATGAAATAACATGCGTATAGTGAGATATATTTTTCCGTTCTTAATGTAATGAAAGTCGATAATGTAGTAACTGGCCAATAATGTAATAACTTATTACATTACTGGCAATAAGTTATTACGTTATTGGTTTAGGAAATGTATTACATTATTGGCCAGTTATTACACTACTGACTTTTATTGCATTAACATTGGAAAAATTATTCAATTTTTGGCAGTTATTCCGTTATCGACAGTTGTTGAAGGTGCAGAAGGCAGGCCCGGCTTCTTCTTTGCTGTGCTCCCTTGCATTCCTTTCTTTTAATGCATTCCCTCCGGTGTGCATCTTGACTCGCTACCTGAGTATCAGGGAAGTCGTGCCTCTGTGGCAGAAACCGTGCCCCCGGGGGGCAGGATGACAGCCCATGTTTATTTTCCCCCCAAACTCCCTCCCCCACCCACCCATCAGGTGTGAGTCGCCCCACAGTAACGCAAGTGGCTGGGTGACAGCAGCACAAAGAGCGGCTGGCTGGCGGTAAATGGTGCGTGCTGACATCCCCCCACCTCCGCCGGTGCCGCTTCTGCGCGGGCGGGGCTGGGTCACACAGATCGTGGGTGGGGGAGCCTGTAGCTGGGGGGCTACCTTTACACAACCTCGACAATGGATGACGCGTTAAAAATTACAGGAAATGGACAGATGGATGCAGAGTTTTAAGGAATCTACTGAACAAAGGCGATACCACTTTAAATTTGGAGCATTTGCCTTTCAGAATGATTCTCAGGTTTGTACAGCACCGTCAATGGCAGTGTGTCACTCTGCTGCTGGTGTCAGCTCAGTGTCACTCTGCCTGGACGGAGTCCTGGTCCACAAGCGTCCCTGAACAGGATAGGCCTTTACAACATGGATGGAAGGATGGATGGATGAGTGGATGGAGCGCAAGTTTGCTGATCTCAAATCAGTACGTCATTACCATTCTCAGTGCAATAAAGGATTTCTAGAGATCAATATGGAGCTGCTGTTCCCAAACCGTCAGAGACTAAATTCCCCTTGCTGAGCCAGGACCCTCCATGACAACCTGGCGCCTCTGATGCCACACGGGCGAGGCAAGAAATGACCTTGTGAAGATGGGCCGATGGCGCCCATAGGAGCCAGGTTGCACTGGCGTCCTGCCTCCCAGCATGCATATCGACGCAGCCTCCCATCACCCCCCCCCCCCCCCCCCCCCCCCCCAACTGTTCACCCCAAAGCGGTCCAAAAAAATTTCATTACAACATCTTTAAACGACCCTGTTTTAAGGTTTCTAATTATTCGCCTGCTCAGATGTGGTTTGCTGGGGAGGGCAGTAAATCAGCAGAAGTGGGGGGCCCCAGGCCTGAAGCTGTGAGAAAACTGGAAACAAATGACTCCCCTCCCCCGCCCCCTCCGCTCAGCCGCACCCTCCTGGGGGGGGGCGGAGGCAGTGTAGGCATTGGCTGAACCGCAGGTAGGTCGGGATCTCATGGCACGTCTGTGATGATGCAGATGCTGATTCAGTTCATCAACTAGGAGAAGAGGCACCGTGTGGATGTAATTTAGAAAAGAGTTAAAATATTAATTTAATGTGCTTCATGACCAGGTTTATTGGCTACCTGATTGTCCATAGTGTAAACATTTGCCCTACAAGTGCACGCATATTTAACTAAATGTATTTTCAGTAAGACATTTATTTAAAAATATGTCGGCCGCTTGAGAGAGTAATTTGATTTCACTATTTGGTGGCACTTTACATTAATTGCACGTAATGCCTTTATAATGCATTCGTAGAACAATTAGTGCACCTTCACTTTATTATCACATAATGTTTATTATTAATGTGTATTAAAGTATGTTGGATATTAAGGTACACATGCATGCTGCTTATGAATGTTCAATGCATTGTGACAGAAGTATGAAGGTGCATTGAATTTTTGAACAAGATCAGTTTGGCTATAAATAACCGACAAGACTAATTTGGTAAAGTTTGATAAGGTTTATTTTTTGTGGTTTTATTTAAGGTACAGTACTAGGGTCATGTTGTATTGAAATTACCACCTGTATCGATTTTCCCCCATCGTTTTTGCGTAACACGGCTGAGAAGGTATGGCTACAATGCATTTGGCTGGATCGGACTTTCAGCTGTGCAGTTCGTCCAATAAACAGCTTGTTCAAAGGCAAAAGGCTAGGTAATTAACAGTTTAGCTGGTACAGAAACAACATAGCCTGTGGGCTTTCGAGGACCGGAGTCTGACACCCCCATATCAGAGGTCTTGGTCTTTCCCATGGTCGTCTTGGTGACCAGTCCTGTCATCCATATAGTGAGTACACAGCACTGTTAGAATTCACTAACTAACGCAGTAATTGTCTGAATTCCTGCCATTGTTTTCGAAGGCCTTTTTGTACCCTCCCAGATTATGCTAGGGTCAGGGAATCATTTTTTAGTTTTACCCAGTCAGCTTTTACCTTTTCAGTACATTTTTTAATTTTAGCTGAAAATGTGCAAACGTTTTTTTAAGCCTTAAGTCAAACAAGGAAATGAGGTTGAGGATATTGATCTCACTTAAAATAAGGTTAGTGATACAGGCTTAGTGGGTCAGGAGTGTAGGAGACAATGACAGAGGGCAGGCCTCGCAATGGGACGTGTGGGGGAGGCACAGACTCCATAACTCCACATGTCTCGTCTCTGGATTAATGTCTTGTTTCTGGCACTGAGTGGCGATTTCTCACCCTGGGAAAGGGCCCATGTAACCAAAGGACAGCAAAACGGGGGTCTGGCCTGGACCTGGCCCGGGACAGAGGAGACGTCTGCCTGCACATGTTCTGCAAAGGTTGCCATGTGTGCAATTGAGTGTGCTAATGGGTCCAACAAGTAATTGCCCGGTATAGCCTCGAGATAGCAATCAAAGGGCTCAGAAATGTCGAATTCCTGCCCTTTTGTTTTCATCTTGTGCTGTTTTTAGGGCACCATACCAAAGCATCTTGGCATCTATTATTTTAGCCAGCAAGGGGGAAGCGATCTGGTCATGATGAGCTATCTGCTCTTTGAAAGCAATGCCGTTTTCCTTCTCTTCTGCAAAGCACTTTTCTTCCTCTGGTTCCTCTTATCATCCAGCAATTTCCAGGTCTCTCCTCATCGGCTATTACTGTAATAAAATTAAAAACCAGCACGGAAAATATAATTTCTGCTCAACTCCTGTTGATGCGGTTGGAATGTGTGTTAATATGTATTGGAAGGGAGGCCCCCATTAGACAGGAACATAGAAACATTAGTTGTCTACTGATGGAGAAATGTGCCGCAGATCGTGTTCAGTTCTGTACTACCATGGAACAGATGGAAGAAGTCTCTGTTTGGCAATGGCTTCCCTTGTTGTTGGACTTGAGGAATCGCTACAAATGGCGAACAGAATTTTTTGTGCTGTGTGGCCCAAGGCTGGGAATAACCTTAGTATTGAAATCTCTCAAGGAAAGGTGATATAATTTGGCTCAGTCACCCAATTTAATTTCCTTGGAGGCTGGATCTCAGGCTAACAGCAGGAGGATTTTTAGACTTTTTCTGATCCTTTTCTTTTCCCTTTTTGTTGTTCTATAAAGTAAATCAAGCAAAAAAAAAAAATGTTCACTAGAACCAAACACTTGCTGGTTTGCGCTGAAAGAGTCATAAGCCTAGATTTACTATTATGTGTCGGCCAAAATCATTTTTCGAGGTTTAATTCTGTTGGCCTCCATTCTGCCCTACCCCTCCATAAAGTTTTTTTCACCCGTAGCAATTTTTGGCTTCATGCATCAGTTACACGGTATTGTTTTTGGTACCATCTCGCAACATGTTTTGAAATCTTAAAAATGCCAGGATACTTGAAGATGCTGCCAATATCGCCAGTTATGGGGTGGCCATATACCTGTCCGCCTGAAATTTTTTGTATGTCTTGATCCTTTGCTATTTGTTTAACGTGATGTAAAGCCATACCTTTCTTGCTATTTGTTCTTTGGCTGTTGCAGCAATGCCTGGACTCTGTAGAAGTCCCATCCTTAAGGATTATAAACACAAGCGGCGGGATTCCACATAGTTTTTCAAGTGCAAGAATAATTATGATAAGTTCCAGGCAGACACTGAGATGTTCCTTGTAGGTGCTGCACACTAATGTCCTATATCTGTCACCTCGGTTCTGCTGGGGGCAGGGAGCCCATGTCACTTGGCGGGGGGGGGGAGGAACGGAGGAGAAGACACCTGCCGCTCTCCAGATGTTCTGTCACTTCTCCCCCCGGATCCCACCCTCACCCCACACACACACACACACACACACACGCACAGCCACTAAGCACCTCTGCTCTTGGAACACCTACAGAGATGCTCCAGTCCACATCTTCTCCCCCAGCCTACAGCAACACTGACATACAGGATAAGACCAGGATTCAAATGGTTTCCATGCACATTGCCCTTGATTTTGCTCTCTATGTATTGTGAAAACCCTCACCTGTCAGTGCACTTGTGTTTCACCGTGGTCTTGCCTGCTTGACTTAACTTGACTTGAAATGGTTTCCCTACTGATATAATGACTGTGTGAGTGAAGGAATTAGACTTTTTACCAAAGAGAAAAAATCTCAAGAAAGTCACTGCTGTGCTACCTTCCTTCAAGCTACCTAGTTTGAATTTCTTTGCTAAATATTCACCTTGCTCTGGCTAACATCACCAGGTGATGAATGGAAGGTGAGGTGTAAGGGGGTGATAGGGGGTAATAAGGGGAAATGATCACCAGGGCTACAGCACCACCGGTCACAGCACCACTACAAACACTGCCGTCTCTGTGCTGGTGTTAACGGCAGCCTATGCATGGGGTGGTGAACCCGTAGTCCAGCTGATGCCAGTCGTCTAGACACAGTGCTTGATAACACGGGGTGTTGTAGAGAGTCCAATGCCTGTGTCTGGATGGCGGGAGCAGATGTCACAGGGTTCTGTAATGCTTGGCTCACAAAACGACGATCCTCCCTTGGTGTGGTCTGTCTTGGGCGACCGGAACCTTCACGACGTGCGTGAGTGCCCTCACGTGCCCATTGGTTCCGACGTCAGGTGACTGTGACATCTAACTGTGACATTGCACGATATGACCACCCGGCCTCTTGCAGGCCCACAATGTGACCCCTATCAAACTCCATCAAGTGCCAGTAATGCTGTCTGTTGCATCTAAGAGGCATCCCCTGTGTCTGATGACTAGACGTGCCAGCTCCTTGCAATTGTATCATTTACATACCCACCGCTGCTCTGCACGTGTACCAAATTACATCCAAGTCGGACCATTACTTCTGCTTAACTTTTTTTGTCACAGAGTGTAATTCCCATACAATCCGCCCAGTTACCGGAGCCCGTTAGTCTGGTGCCAGTGTACGGCCTCCAGGACCACTGTTCTGCCGCCTTCTTTGCCAGGGGCATCGCAGTTGATGGGCGGGGCAGGTCCAGGGTCAGAGATGCAGAGGATCAGGAGAGGAGGAAGGACCAGCGGGCACAGAGATAAGGTGGTACTGAGAAGGGGGGGGTGGGGGGTGATCCATGAAGCGAGGAGAGGGCACACAAGCCACAGTCCCCCCAGAGGGAGAGATGGGGGCTAGCAGGCCAGCCAGGGCCAGGCATCTGAAGTGTACCACCGCCAGCCAAACATCTGAGGATGCCGAAATTGCAAACATGTCACCGGGTTGTGCTCACGCACTCCGTAACAGATGTTTGGCGCCTTGGGACCAGATAACGACCCCGCAGTCAGGTTGGGCTGGCCCGGCGCATGAATAATGCAGAATTCCCGAAAGCTGGCACAGCGACCCTCGACGGCAAAGGAAGGCCTCACTCTCCCGGGCCTCGCTCTCCTCCTCCTCCTCGCTGTGTCACAGAATGCCCATCCATGCTTCCTATTAAGCACATAATTACTCCGTGACAATGTAAGACCATACATTTTCCCCCATATAATGGCACTACAGCCATTTCGGTTGAATTTATGGGCACGGGAGTTCAAGGTTTTAATAATATTTGGATAATATTGTAGCTGTGGGTGTCGCTGGCACGTGATGGATATAAGGAGAGTGGGCCCATTGTGATTCTGAGCATGACAAGATATTGGCATTAGGCAAGTTTATACTTCACACTACCGTTTTACTGGAGTCTGAAGGGGGGGGCGGGGGTGGGGTGGGGGGGGGGGGGCTGTGTGGCTCATGAATTATAGATCGGAGCCTGAGCGGCTGGTGCAGAGCCTTGCAGGGAGAGCAAGCATATGGATGCTTGGTTAGATGTTTGGCCTCCTGCAGATAAATCACTTGGGTTTGGACTGAAACGCAGTCAGACGGTCCAAGACTTTTTATTCCCAGCCGTAGCCATTTCCCAGCTGTGTCACACCGGGCTCTCCACCAGGCCTGACAGCGGTGGCTACCCTCTCATCTACATTGTCCTCATTCTGCCCGCTTTTTTGGTTCACCTTGCTGGAGAGCTGATTGGGAGATTGGCACCGCAGCTGGCGACGAAGGGCTTTCCAGCACCTGACTGGCTGACATAGCGGCTAGTCGAGATCCCTTGGCCAATCCAAACCCTGCTTCCATCAGCAGAAGAACAACAGCTCATACCATCACTATACAGCCTTTGATAGATAATATATTATCTCAAACAGTTCAAACAATTACACTCTTCCATTTCACCTTTCATTGCCACTGGGACCTCAAAGCTAGTATTCAACTCTAATCCACATTCTAATCAGGCAGATTATTTAAAAACCTTTAACAATAATTCCCCGTAGACCTCAGCTGACTTTGGTCCTAGAGGGCTGTAACATGTTCCAATTTTTCCTCAGTGATGATATAATTTTCCTCCATCTTGGTAACTCCTTATCCAGTGCAGCATGGCTCTGAGCCTATAGCCTATGCCAGGATGAGTAGGACATGAGCCAGGGGGCATCCTGGACGTGATAAAGGTCCATCATATGACACATAGAGCCCAAAGACCCAGAGCTGGGAGTGGGAATCAATTCCACATGCCTTGCGATGTGAGGCTGCCGCACTAACCGCTCAGCTCCCTAGCTAAATGAGCCGAGTTACGGAATCATGTAGTTTAACGAACAATGAAATGGAAAGCTGTGCACGTACCATCATCCAAGACCAGCACATCCCCCTAGTGATACAACCTTTTTTCTCATCTTATTGGTTCCCATACCAGTGATGGGTAATCTGGTGCAGGAACTAGATCCAGTGGGCCCCACTGTCCTTGCAGGATTGCCCCTTCAACAAGCCAAAACCATCCCGTTCTCTGCCGTTAGCAAAGCAATCAAGACGTCCAACAGCAGTTTGGACTAAACAAAATGCGATACCTATTATTAGAGTGAGAAATGGCCCTGTATTGCAGATGTTGCTGTGTTTCAGCGCAGATCCCTTAAGCACAAACAGCACCCTTGCTGACGTCAGTATTTTTCAATATTCCACTTGAATTTTAAGAGGTTCAGAGTGTCGGTCCAGGAGGGCTGAGTAATCAATCTCTTGCCTTGTGTTTTGGTTCTGGTTGTCATTCTAATTCCTTTATACCAGTAAGGAGAGAGCAAACGCCAACACACTGTTGTAATACCAGGAATTAAACGCTGTCATTCAGATTTTAATGAACAACTTGTTGGAGTGGCATCGATTCTCCTGAACAGTAAGCTCTCGCTCAGATAAGATGAGCCGGCCGTTCTCTAATCTAGCCGAGGCCCAGTTTACGCCTGTCCAGATGGAGTGGTTTTTAATCCTTAAATGGGAAATCTCTTTAAACATGAATCCATTATTTACATATAAATAATGCGGTGCAAAAAGCAGCCGTATCATCGCCAAGTCTGTTTTAGTGGCTCCGAGATATTTTTTTATAAACTCAAACAATGTGATGCATACGGATTTTTGCGGTGGTGAATATATAGAGAGACTGCTAATACATTTTAGAGTGTGATCTGCGTTGAGCATGTGATTAGAGATGACTTGTCTTTAGGTAAGTAAAATGGGAGCAGTTTGGGGGTTCTGGAGAGGTAGATGCACAACCTGAAGATAGGCATTGGCTGTTTTTGGAATCAATATTCTTGGGATGACACTGGAAGGATGCGGCATTGTTCGCGTGGCGTACTGCTTTACATATATGTGTGTGTGTGTGTGTGTGTGTGTGTGTGTGTGGGAGGGACACATTAAGATATTGCCACCTGAGATTTATGAAAATGCAAAGTGATAAAAGAAGCATGGCGTGGCCAGGGGTCGGGTAAGTGGCTCTGATTCATGAAGGGGATGAGGGGCCGTTAGTGGCCCGAAACCAGCCGCTAGATGGATCGGCCGCCCAGTGCTTTTACCACTTTGCCATCAATTAGCTGAGGAGCAACAATTGTGTAATTGTCTCCCGGCAAAATTGCATTTTTATAGGACAATAACAGAAGGGAGAAACTGAGGAGATAAGTTCCTAGGCCTTCCTGGGCACCCACTGAGCCGACGGGGGGAGTGACTTTAATGAACTGATGCCATTTAAAATGTCCATGCGTGTCTTTTTCTAAATAATCCACTCAGCTTTGATTTCTGAAACAAATGCATGTAGTCCTTAAAATCATACATAACTTATGAATAATTTTAACAGCTGAATGATTCTGTATGTGCTTGTGGGTTAGGTATATATTACAATATTATGGACCAAATGTCCCTGCAATGTGATAAAAACCTGTTATTTTGATGTTGTAAGGGGAAACTGGTATCCTATAAAAAATCTAGGACTGCAATCAAAAAACTAAAAATGCCCAAAGTCTTGTATTTAGTTTGGTTACTTATGGTTAAGATTAGGGCTGGGTAGGGGTTAAGGGTGTTATTGTGTGTGTGTGTGTATGTGTGTGTTGCCAGTTTATTGCCAGTGTTTGGGCTCATGGCTCACTAGCTACTATTTCTCTCTTTTAAACTGAGAACTGCTCAATCTGGGCTGCGATCTGATGCACTGTCGTCAGATTAGATCTGTTTTCCCATGCAGTTTTTATTTCCATCTGTTTAAAGATAGCACCAAAGAAATGTACATTCTTAGGAGGCAAACAACAGCATTAGGGCCCAAAACTAGAATTAGTGGGAATGTTCTTAAACAGGAGACTGCAGAGAAATGAAAGCATCCTAGTAAAACACAGCGGCACATTCCTGAAGTTCCTACGACCCGTCGCTCCCCGACAGGGACTACGGCCCTGTCTTCCGCCGGATTTTCCGTAGTCGGGCCGAGTTTGAAGAAGCCTGGGGCAAATTTGGGTTTCGAATCATGGAGCAGATTCATCAAATGGCCCGTAAAAGCGGTGACATCATCGGACAGCACTTAAAGCAGGGTGAGTGGCTGGCCGGCGAAGATGGCACTGAGGTTTATGGCCAGCGAGGCGTCCTGGCCCCCGGGGGCCCCTGGCAGCCCCCGGCACTGATCACCTCTCGGGATGGATGGACAGCTGTAAACCCGGCAAGGGGCCGCGGCGCCTCTTGGGCCTGTGAATTCGTCTCACGCCTAATAAACATTTGCCCTTCTTGGATGGGGAGGAGAGGCTGGCGGGCAGTGGGCCAAGGCCAGCGAAGGGCGGCGCAGGTACGAGAGAGAGTGACTCTCTGCAGTTGCAGTGCATGCTGGGATTCCGGCTGCAGTCTCTGTTTACCAGCTAGCTGAGGGTGGCACGGTAGGCAGATGACATGCTGGGGGGGCCCGTAAGGGGCAGCCGGAAGAGAAGTCTCTCCTGGGCCCAGAGCAGGGTGAGACCGGAGTGTGGTACTGTACAGATTGGGCCCTATATACGAATGCAGTCAGGAATTCCAAATTCCTGGTCGGAAACTGGAACACCCCCTGAAATTGGAATTCCGGCTCAGGAAGTGAGAGGAGCCTCTGCAACCCAGACCTCAGAATTCATGATGGCTGTGCCCTTCATCAGCAGAAATGAGAGCTGTAGTTATATACTGTCCATTAGCACTCATGCCTTATTTTATTTCATTAAATTGTTTCATTCCTTAAGTTGTACAATCTGTGAACTTATTGCTTCAATGTCAGTATGCGCAAAATACCGCATAATGCATTTTCATCTGCTGATATTGCTAACAGTGGCTAACCATGAACCTGGCTAATTTCTTGCTGAGTCAGATTTTAGGTAGTCTGAGCTAAATGTAAGTGAATGATGATAAAGTGCATTTAAACTGGGATACCTTAAATCTGACAAGTTGTCCAGCTAAGCAAGAAATCCGGCTTCATGGATCAGGTCCTTGGTATTGCTCAATGGCTTTCCGAATCCTTGTACTTGAACGTGATGAACTCGGGTGTGACGTCATTCCCAGCTCTGACTTCCAACCACTGAGGTCAATGGAACGCAGCATTAGAATAGAGGTACTACCCCCCCCCACCCCCCAATCACTACCAACCACATTTCAAGTAACTCATCAACAGACTGGCCCACTACCTCACAGCCCTGTAATCAACCCTGCCATTATGTCTCAATCAAACAGGCAGTCCCCGGGCCACCCCAGCAGGAAGCTGCCCTTAGCTCTCCCAGTCTGGGGTCCTCCAGCACAGGGTCCCGGAGGCTATCCCCATGCTTGTGCCCAGATGTGTCCTTCGGTGTGTATGCGGTCACTTGCTGCTTCCAACCAAGTTTTTAAAGAGCTGCATTCTCATGGGAATTTGAGTTAAGTGCCTCATTCAAAGGTTTAACAGCAAAGCCATTTCGCTGCCCAGAAGTAGCCTGGCTGCTGGCTGTACATAAACACCAAAGGTGCCATGCCAGCTGTTTGTCTCTCTAGCATTTTCCTGACGTGCTTAATACCAGAGAGAATTTCAGTCTGAAACAGTCATTAATGCTCATTCATTTTCCATTCAAAGACTTTACTTCCTGTATTTTATAATGTCAAACCTTTTTTTTTTTTAAAATCAGTCCGTGTATTAGACTTCCGGAAACGTGACAGTTTGACCTGTCGGGACCTGACCGCTCTCACCCTCGTTACATCACTTGTGGGGGATGTTACACGCAGCACGAGAGCCACCCTAAAGGAAACGTCCCGCACGCCAAACCGCCATGGGTTTCATAAAAACACTTTGCAAAATGACACTCTTCCTGAGCGTCCGCTCAGCAGTTACTCATTCTGCGTTTCCACATCATAAACTGGCCGTTTCAAAATGGTTTCTCGCGTTGGTTTTGTGAAACACTTTTCTGGTCCCTGTCCGGCCTCCCTCTGTTCCAGTTTCTCAACTGACGAGGAGTTCACAAAGGACTTGCGGGGATCATAATTGTCTCATGTTTAAAAATCCAAACCTTGTTCTCCAAATGCAAATGAGGGGTCCCTGAAGCCCAATAGTACCTCCTATAGGATAATATAGAGCTCATATGGGCTGCTGCTAGTTTGCTTAAGATAAAAGGCCTGTCAGAATGAATGCCTGTAATGTGCTCTCCTCGTTCGTCTGGCCTGGGTATTGGGTGTGTTCCATTTCCTATACCTTTGACCTGAAAGACAGAACAAGCTAGTTTGGAAATGTTGACTGACAGGCAGATGGTTGTGTCTGATTAATTTCCAAATACACGAGCTGGAAGACCTGTACACTGAAATGATTGTATTTTAAACAAGAGTATAAAACATTCCTAAGTACCTCTTTTCATCTTCAATTGTACTTCCAAATCATGATAGATAGATTGATTGATTGACTGATTTAATGAGTGCATTCATAATCTTTTTTTGGCTGTGTCATTAGCATCCAGTCATGTATTCATTTAGTGATGTTATTATCATTGTGGGGCAACTACACACCTCCATTGCGGGGGGGGGTACAAGTTCCACATCCGGAATGTTCTTTCTCTGTTTGCTCAGGATTCTTCCCATCACTCCAGTTTCCACCCACAGTCCAAAAATATGCAATTGGGCGGATTAGTGTCTCTGGGTTCCTAGTGTGATGTTGCGTGTGTGAGAGTGTGTGTGAGGCGACACACTGGTGCTCTGTCGTGCGAGGCCTCTGCCTCATCCCCTGTGCAGAAGGCCCCAGGATCAGTGTCTGGAAATGTTGCGGTCATCCACTTTATCCCACCTGAGAAATAAACTGCAAGCAATAATAAAAATAAGATGGTTTTAAATGTCTAATAATGGTAGCAAGTTGTATCAGATTCTCGCCATCGATAAAGCTTAAACTTTTGATCTCTGTTTCGACAATCGATCAGTGCTTGGTTGCGCAGTATCGGCGAGCCACGAAGGGGAATTTGCCAGGAGTGAGTAGAGACCCTTATTTATTCAAACTCATGTTCATTAGGTCTTTAAATAAACCTTGTGGGTCTCCCACTCAGCATGTAATAGTGTACCAATTATCTGAGCACAATCTTACTCCAGGTAGCCGAGTGTCAAGCACCCCCTTATCTGATATCCTGCAGTTGCTTCCCCTGGAGAACATAGTAATTAGCACCACTGGGATGCATCCCAGTAATCCAGGAGCTCACGGTAAACACGCCTCCCAGTTAGAATGGCTTTTTCCCCGGCATGTCTCAGATACGTTATGGCGCTGCCATCGGACAATTTCAAATTTGGAGAGCCCTCGCGTGGGTCTGGGGCTGTAGTAGTCTTTATTGTACCATTCCAATATTCAGAAGACATACTTACTCAAATGAGGCTACAACTCACTCGTAATGCAGTTATATAGCTAGGATTCTTTACCGCAGTTGAGTAAATAACGCATCATCAAGGCCACTCTTGGGAGTTGTATCAGTGAACTTTTGGTCACAAACATGGTTATATTAGCATTATGCTGCCAGCCATTCTGGCGGGGGTGGGGGGGGGCATGTCTGTGCTGTGACATAATTAGCGCTTCACTTCCCCAAATCACTTACGCCTTCAGGCTTACGGACGGCTTTGCGGCCAGCACGCCACGTTGATGGTCTTCACAGCTTTCCAGCGCGATGTTGCAGGGGTGCCGCTTACGGGGTCCTGCCAGAACTCCAAGGGAGCTGCAAGGGAGCTGCAAGGGAACGAGGCCCGGGGCGGCTTCTGAGAAACAGCGCCTGAAGCTGGGACCGCCCACATAGGTGCTATCGAGTGTGCGTGGGAGACGTGAGAGCATCATGGATGGCCCTCCCCGTTATCAGGGAGCATGTGGCCAGCCGCAGACACAAAACACCTGTTAAGCCGGAGCGGGGGGGTCAGGGACCCTTGTGTGAGTGGAGACTCCCCGCGACTTTCAAACGAGGTGCAAGGGTCACCTTTTGGGCCACAGACCAAAGTCCTTCGGCCTTATCTCGCATCTGATTCGCCAGTCATCGACTTTTGCATTTGATATATTGTCATCCAGCCAAATCCTTATTTTATTTAGGGCCCAGATGTCGGGCTTGCTTTAAAATAAATAGTGAGGAATCAAAAAAGATTGGTGATGCTTCCATCAGTGTACACCTATAAAGAAATGGGCCCTTTTAGATATAAACACTATTCCCTGCTTAGGCTTCTCCTCCCTCTCCTTTTTGTCACTGAAAGAATGCTTTCCGCTTGTGGATTAATTAAAGGCTAAACATTAAATATTGATTGATGCATTATCAGTGGCTAGCAGTTGCCTCCCCTCAGATTGATTTTCCCTGTGATTTATTGTCATATTTGCGGAGTCATTTCGCTTGATAACAAAGAGGAATTGCTTGCTACCTCAGTATCCTCTCCCCCCACCCCCCCCCCTCCTCCTGCTCCCTTCCCTCGCTCGCTCACTCTGTCATGCTGTCACACCCCCCCCCCCCACACCATCACCGTATCCTGTATTACTTTAGCCCATTTGCTGCACACCGGGAGATATGTGAGGTGCACTGGACGCTTCTCCTGCCCCCCGCGTGATCGCTTCCTGTCCGGCTGTCGCCAGGAAGCTCTTCATTTTCCAGGAGAGGGGGCGACAGGCTCACCACCTGGGTTCGTGTATTTCTGAGGTGGCGTTGTCATAAAGGGTGACTCATGATTTACGTACCCCGGGCGCGATTTATGATATGCTCATACTATCGAAAAAGAGAACTATATTAATTTGTCCAGGAGAACTGATTTATATTGCTGCCTTCCATATTTTCAAATAATCATTTCTGCCTGAGATATTTATGATCACTCAAATGGGCGTTCCAGCCCAGAAGGCTAAAATTACCCTTCTGTGCCTTTTTGCTGTACTGTCATTCTAACTTTGAGGGTAATGATCCTTCTTTCGTTGGCGTAAAATCAGTGGATTGTTGAATTTGCCGT
>JAODKL010000009.1:11816755-11854653 GCA_026780765.1 Petrocephalus schoutedeni
GCTCAAAGCGTTGGGTCAGATCGAGCGTTCTGTCAAGATGTGAATAATTTGTAGAAGTGTTCGTATGTATTTCCACTATGTATTCTTTAGATAATATGTCTCTGTGGAAGTAAATATCTTATCCTATGCGGTGCATACGGGCTGTGAATGGACAGTTATTGCTCATTATAAAGTTTGCTAAATATATTTAGGCCTTAATGGTGCTGAAGTTACAGATACGTCGTATGTGAAAGATAAAGATGGAGCAGAAATCAAAGAGTTTGTTGTGGTGAATTTAGGACTGTTTACATTTCGTTTCTTCTATCAGACAGGGTTCAAAACCTGAAAATGTTATTTGTCGAAGGGGTTAATGATGGAGCTGATAAATTCACTTGGTGGAATAGTGATTAACAAATGCCCTCTCTATAAAAGTAAAACTGACAATAATATATACATAATCCAGTACTGCATGTTACGCAGGTATATATTTCAGTCCTAAACCGTGTTCAGTGACAAATGCCACATTTGTATGCAAAATCGATAGGACTCTCTTTTTACATTCCGGACTTGAGATGAGTAATTATTTATTATTCTGGAGCAGCTCTGACGCTCTCTCTGCATTTCCTTTTCATCGCCAGCCTTCAGCCCATGCGGGGTTCTTGAGAAAGAACAAAGTTATTCCAACTGTTCGACAGTAAATCACATAGATAAAGCCTAGGATTACCCGTCGCGATGAGTTTAATGAAAGGGGTGCGGCGTAGAACACTATAAAGAACAATTCATATCAGTCGGCCGAATTATTCATCTAAATGTCTCGGAGGGACAACTGAGCGGCCCTTTTCGAAGTCTTGAATAATTATGTCAGTAATTCCATAATTCAGCCCGATGCGTTGGAGGTCAAGTTACTAATTGAACTAATTTATCTGGAGTTAGAAAATATTAGTCAATATTCTTTTAAGATAATTAGTGGGCACTGAAAAGCACATAAAATGTTTGTTAAGCATTAGGGAAGAAAACAAGTTAACTTTTTGTAAAAACTTTCAAAAACAAGCGGTCTGTGGTTCTGCAGTTATAAAATACAACTGTGTTCCCTGACCCATACGGCTTATGGTATTCAATTATGCGGTCAAACGCGCTGTGTTTCTGAGCCGCGGTCAATTATTGGCTGCCAGTAATAATAGTGAATGATTGCCTTATGCAACCGCCCCCTCCCCCCGGCGCCGATAAGAGCCCCTCCCCCCCGCCGCACCGGCGTATTGATTAGCCGGTAACAGAGCGAGGAGTGCGCTTTGAGCGCACTAGAAATCACTTTCACCAAAAACAGCTCCCGCAGTTGAGGAGAAACATTAGAAAATGGCACAATTGCATTGAAAATGTGAAATAGATAACAAAGGTTAGTTCACACAGACACCATGCATCCATCATAATGGAGTAACTGTTCCTTTTCCCCGCATCAAGTGCTTTCTGTTTTATCCGGTTTTTTTCACGTTAAATTAATTTCGAGTACCTATGCTGTATTTCAAAGAATAGTACAAAACATCCCTAAGCACTTCTTTTCAAGTCTTTTACCTCCGATTTGAGGACTACGTGGCGTTCTTGACTCCCTGGCGTTTAACCCCTGTCCCAATTTCTTCTTTGAATCCTTTTTCTTCTAGTAATTCAGTCCCAAACATTTTTTTTTGCTGTTTTGTGTTGTTAACACAAAGTAGCCCGAGCGTCTGATGTGAATCTCGTTTAGCATGTCTCTCGCTCGACTGGACTGCAAATCACCCTGTTTACAATCTCACACGAACACTCACATCAATTAACTGACCATTGATTTTCCAGCTCAGGGTATTACAATATTGCAGACATGCCTTCTATATCTCTTTGGATTTATTGGTGGTATGAGTTCGGTGACAGATTTCTTGACTTTGCATTGGTGAATTTTATTTAAAACAACGTGCATTTCCAATAGAAGTTCTTCGTCTAAAAAGTCATCTTATAATATCTAGGGATAAATGTTTAACTTATGCAGATTGCCTCAATAAATTAATTACCACGATTTTTTGTGGGTTTTCTTAAAGTTAGTGAATCTCGACAGTAGCCCATTGTACCAATTCAATGGTGTTTTTTTTGCGACATCAACTTGTATAAGAGTTATGATACATACACGTGGGTTATTGTTACGTCCAACTCTCGGCGATTAATCAGCCTGAAAAAACGCAAGAAGGTTTGCCTTTCTGATTCCATTTATTTTTTGTCTTTTCTTTCATTAATAAATAAATAAGAGACGTCCTAAGTAGGTGGCCGAGGCAGAGAGGCACTGGATCCATCTCGCCTGCAGCTGCTCTTTAAATATTCAGTGAAAAATAATGGCATCCGAGACATCACCTATAGTAACATTATTATCTTCATTCTTCAAAATCACCCCAGCTGATAGCTTCGTTTGTCTTTTCCTTAGAATAAATCAGCCGCAGAGCAGGACATCCCTGCCTCCCCTTTGGATTTATATACTCCAAAACACTTCCTGATTAAACGGTTTTATAACAGCCGCTTATTATTATTTTTATTATTATCATTATTATTATTGTTTTTTGTTTCCACTATTCATTGTTTCAGTTTATAGCTTGAGTTGTTATTTTTATTAATATCATACACTGTGCTTTATTTTTTTATTTTTGACGGGGCCCTTTAAATAACTTTAAGCGTTAAGTTTTATCATGGGCATAACCCGAGCCATCTCGTGTCGCATGTTACGGAATATCCATACATATTACCACGCCGGTGTTATTTTTTTGTTTGTTTTATTCCAATACACTGCTGCTGACCTCTACGGCTTCATAAATTCGTTAAATATACAGTCACATTTGAGAAAATATACATATATGAAATATATAGGTCATAGACGTGAGTTGAGTTATATGACAAATACGCTATTTTTTGTTTCTTTACTCACAGGCATAATTATAAATAAGGAACTCGACTAAAGAAATGTACATTTTCTAGACTATCGCGCCTTTCTCAACTGTTTATATGAATGAAATACATCTATTTGTAAAATTACTCGCACTGTATTTTAAAGACAGTTCTATATTGCTGTTGCAAATGATATGAAAATCCCTCATTTCTGCCAGCGTACATAACGCCGTTGCGACTCTCCTTCGCAGGGCAATCGCCCTTTATACTATCCGCAGTAACTAAAATGCCGTTTAATTTCAGAGAAATAAGCAGACGCAGAAAAAAAAAAGAAAAAATCCCGAAGGAAGTTAACAAATTGCGCTCCGAAAGCGGCGAAGTGTTTTCTTATTCTTTCTCACATCGTCGCCACTTGTACTTACCCTACATGTGCGCGCGCGCACACACACGCACACACGCGCACACACACACTTAGACCACGCACGGGGATCTGGCACCTCCACCGGCCTATGATCGAATAGAGCCGCGGCCAATCGCATCATCGATGGGCAGGGCTCTGCGTTTCTCACAGCGTTACATGGGCCCTTAAAGTTTGTTTGTTCGGCGAATGCGGTGTGTGCTGAAAACGTGTTAGCTACTTTGTACGGCGATAATTAAAATGAACCCGAATTGGATATTCGAGACATTCTGTGGACTTCCGAGATCTTGCCATCGCGATTAGGCACGAAACTAATTTTGATTAGACAACTTACCTTTTTTTTCTCTCTCTCTCTCTAGCCTAAAGGAACATTTGTCTAGCGGCAGGAGCGGCGTTTGCCATTATACTAGACCTCGGAGTTTATGACCTTAATGGACAGGAGGATAAGGGGAGTAATGCAGGCTAGACGTGGTGCCGAGATGTGTATGTGACCGCACGGATTGTAACACCACTGCGGTCATCAGAATTTATTGAAACCTCTGTGGGTTTGTTTGGCGATTGATAAATAAGACCGATACCGGGGACTTATGAGCGTAGGACTCTGACATTCCTATAGTAGCCAAGATAAACTGCGCACCAAGTCCCAGATGGTTACTAAGAAGGGTTAAACTGTATCTAAAGCGAGTTGGAAAATCCAGCCTTTCCTCCACACGGATCAACTCATTGGGTGGGAGCTGAGAGAGAGACAAGACTCCCCAGCAAATCAGGAGCTAATTGATTAAAGAGGCTTCATTTGAATAGGGGGCTGGCGAGGTGCCAATCGCCCCTCAAAGAGCCCCTGTATGATTAATCGCAAAGCATTATTGATAATCATAATTATAGCAGGACACATGCGCGGTGGATGGGCTCGATTTCCGTAATTCCGAGAAGATTTTTTAGCAATTTTCTATTCCGTCCCGGCTGATGTGTGAGCCACCATGTCGCGGAGGAAACAAGCGAAGCCGCAGCACTTCCAGTCGGACCCGCGTTTGGCCTTATCGGAGCACAATGGTGAGTGGAAGCCGAGCTTTGAATCACACCGATGTACCTTTTATCCTAAGCCCGAAGACTCAATCCAGCCCGGTCCACTTTCCGGACTTTTCTCTCCCGTTTTCCCCCCGCAGAATTTCTTGCGATTTCCGATTCGCTCGCTTCAACTTTTTGAAACCGTATGACTGCCTTACTTGCATTAGAGCCGCGGTCACTTTAATCGCAATAACGAGAATAATTATCGCATCAAATATACCATTTTCGGGTTTGCTGCTCTCGGTGTTTACTTTTCGCTAGTTTCGGTATCTTTACTTTAGAAACTTTTTTTTCAAACGACGCATCTTTCTCACAAGCAACATGTTTAAAAGTATGGTCCAGGTTTAAATCCACATACTTATAAGCGATCGAAGGTTCTGGTCGGTGCCGGTGTTTATGAATCTCATTTTCAGTGCTTAATCAAAATGTGGCCAGTAACACCTTTTGCTAAACGCAAGTGAATTTTGTAATAAAAGTCGATGTATTAAACTGTTAAGCTGCTTGTCCCGGAGGTCGATGTATATAGGTCGGTCCTCGGTGAATTCACCGCGCTCAGGGAGCAAAACGGATCACGTCTTTTTAACCAGCCTTCTCAGTAAAATATTTAAAATGTACTGGGAAAGATTACCTAAGACGCAGCCTACACAAATGGCTTGTTTTAGGCGATTGCACGTTACCAAATTACAGCATTCCGTAATATTCTGTAAAATATTATGCAAGATATTGGGCAATTATCCGAAGATAGGTATTTAGTAAAATCTTGACGTAGGTACTGTGTTTGCTGAAATAGGATGCAACCTTATATCGCGTAAACGTCCAAACATTTTGATCGTCATGTACTGACTTTTGACAATGTACATGGTTAAATATTGAAACCGGCAAAACCCACGTTGGGTTCCTGGCGTGGCTCCCGAATTGTGAAGTAATTTGCTGTACTTTTAAAAATATTGTCTCAGAAACCCTATTGCAAAATAAACGCGTTTCTAAAGCTTTCGAGATGAGAATGCTGGTAAAGATGAGAGAAGGCAACCGGCCAGAAATTAGTGCATTTACATTTAAAGTACATGTATCGAAAATAACTTTCTCTAGTTACTTATTAAAATGACTTCAAGACTGTCCTTATTCCTCAGTAAATCCTGCTCTTTTTACTGTTACTGAATACTTAAAAGGGGCTTGATTGCTTGTGAAGTAACTTTTTAACTAGACTTTATAAAGTGTAGTTTCGCCCATGTTTAGTGTGTAATTTTGCGTTGAGGTCGGCCTGCCCCAAGTGCTTTGCGCGACTGATATAAAATGTTCATACGTCTTATTTCATTACTTAAAAACCGGAAAAATATTTGTAATGTTAACACGTGACTTAATAAAATTCTTGAATCTGGACAATTAGACGTTCCTAATGGATCGTATGAAGGGTAAAAAAAAAAAACAACCTTTCGTACGCTATGCGGGCGCTTGTCTTATTTTATTTTTTTAAATCACTTTGGTTGAACTTTTGGTACTTTTAAGATATTTTTAAGTACATCTACTCAAGTTCTTTAAAGTGGCCTAATTATGTCCTTAGGTAAAAGCGTACAAAGAAATACTATCACCGTTTTTTCCCCTCCTTGTCTTTTTGTGTGCCCTCCTTCCCTAAAGGTTTTTTGATAAGGGCCTTTCATGTGGAGTGTGTTCAGCGTTGTCCCTCATAAACAAAATCAAGTAATTTTCTAGATAATTTAGCATTTTGGACCTATTTTTGTACATTGTGTCCAAATGTCAAATATGGGGCCTTAGTAGGGAAAGTCTGTGTTCCCAACGACTTTAAAAATTAAACTTTCATAAGGGGAAGTGTTATTTTCAGCTTAGTAGTAGCAGGAATAAAGGAAAAGTTGACCTCATATCATGTATCTGTAATTAAAGCTGAAGCAAGGTGAGAATTTAAAATAACAAGAATGCATTATGGTAACAGTAATAATAACATAATGTATTTTTCAGTATTTCACCTTTTATGCATTGTTTTACAGTAAGAGCTTTTTAAAATTTCCAAAACAACATCCATGGCCTTCCCAAATGTAATATTAAAATGTTTAGAGTGATTTAGAATTTTCTGTGAATTTAAATTTGCTGTAATCACGAAAAACACGGGCAGCTAAAATACTTTATCGGCACCACCAACCATAATGCATGTCGACTGTGATCACAAAGTTGTCTTTCTGGGACAAATGATTACATGAATTTAACATTGATATGTCTAATTGTGGTGCATCTTAACTTTTTTTTTTTTTTTTACATCCAGCAGACCAAACAGTTGTCTGGTGTTGCTCTGCAGTGATGCACACTCAGGACAGTCTTAAGCTGTCAACAAATGGGTCCGCTGCTTTTGTACTGCCTTTCTAAAGTTCGCCAGTCGCTCGACAGGGCTTGATTAGCAGAGCTTGTTCATCTGTCGGCTGAGGCATCTCCGAAGTTTCCTACAAGCTGCTGGATTGCGTCAGTCTAAAATGTAATAAACCTTATCACCTCCGTGCATAAGTTACGTGTACATAACCTAAATGCACAATATACATAACGTCAATATTCGTCTTTATAATTCTGAGAGTGAAACTGAGTCTTTAACAACAATATATTTTGTAGAAATATTACCCCCTGGCTCATGTGTTTGTGGGTGGGCGTCAGGGAGGGAGGGTGGGTCGCCGACGAAGGAGTCAGCCTCTCGCCCCTTGAGCTCAACTACTGCCACTCTGCTATTTTAACCTTTGCCAGCATCCCGCCGTGGGGAGAGGCTCTGAGTCTAGGCAGAGCTGAGGGGCTTCCATATCCAACGGTTGACCCCTGCAGTTGAGTCACAGGCTCCCTGGCAGGAGTCTGGCCCTTTAATTTGGGGGGGGGGGCTTATCGGTGTGGCTGTTCTAACGGTCCCTTTCACCTTCACAGAGCAGTCCCCCAAAAGCAGATTGACGGGGTGGTCCGTTCGCACAGCTCTGCCCAGAAAATGGCAAGGATTCGGTTACTTGACATCTTGCCAATGTTTATATAGTAGAAGTTCGATGTAGCCCTAAGGACCTGCTTTCTCTTTCTCTCTTTAACCCCCCCTCCCCACTTTAAATCTGGAGTCAGTGCTGTAGAGCTGTTGAAGCTAGTTCCTTCGGAGGAACCGTCACTCTGATGGGACCTCATGCAGTGTTCAGTCGGACTTGTTTCGGGCTTAACGGAGTCAGCCGGAGAGGTGCCGTGTTTGGACGCGTCCTGAAGTCTGGCGAGGGGACCTCGGTCCTGCAGATGTAATGTAGGAGCTCCCAAACCTCTAATTTCTGATCACTGGCACTTTCTTTCCCAGCCCTGCTCTCCTCCGGGACTCTCTCCTTTCCCGCTGCTCGGCCGGCGCGGCTCTCTGCTCCAAACCCCCGCCTTCTCCTGCTCAGTGCGTGGTGTCCCTCCGCTCTAAGCACCATGCTTTCCTGACCCATCGGGCCTGTTCAATCGGCCACTTCCCTGCCGCACACCAATGACACGATCCGAGCTGTGACGCTTTTTGCAGGGAAATCGCGCTCGTATGAATCCAGGGTAATCCACCTTAACGCTGAGAAATGCTGAGAGTCTGTGCAGTGCTGGACTTTGTTTTTTCAGTCAAGGGTAAAGTTTCAGTGTGCTGAAGGAATATCTGAAATCTGTTGATTTGGCTGTGTGGGATTTTTAAAAAGTTTGAGGTGTAACTTTTGAAGTGGTATTTGGAATATTAAAGGGTCTGTTTAAGATTTTAGGCACTTCTGTTCATTTTAAACAATTTCGAAATATTGTCTTATGCAAAACTAAGGTGAATAACTTATGGTGTATTTTGCAGCATCTGGTGTAATGCATGGTTATGGTTTTTGTTTTCTTTTCCTCCGCACCAGCAGGGAGAATATGCTCTCAGATGGTGTAATACTTTTATTGCACTATTTCGTCCTGTACTTATCTAAATTAGGTACGATTTCTGAATGCATTTTTATTTTTTTCAGAAATCCATCAAATAAAAGTATTATTTGTCTGTATGAAAACTAACTGCACTGCATTAATCTGTCATTCAGTGGTTGAACTTTCAGTAAAAAAAAAAAAAAAAATTAACATGCGGGTGCAATTAGTTAAAATATTTTATTATTATTATTATTATTATTATTATTAAATTATAAAATATTACAGGGATTTGGAATTACCAGAAAATATAGGGAGCTGCAGAATTTAATAATTTGTTCTCAAGCATTGTCCAGACAAACGTCCAATATTTATATGATGTATATTTTTTATGTACTTTATAGGTTAAAGAATTTCTAATTTTTGTGAGACTGGTTACGCAAGTTAAAGTATATATTTGCTAACTTATTTAGGAAGTGTCGGCATTAAAATTTGAGCACGGTCTTCACACCGGAGGGGGGCTCGGTAGTTAGGAATGGCTCCATTTGCTTCTGAGCTGGTATACAGTCCGGTTAGACCAAGGAACTCCTGCTCAGAGATTATTTTCTGTCCAGCAGTATCAACTCGTCCATCCAGAGAAATGAGACCATTTCCTGTAAAACATTTCCTCTTTCGCCAAAATGAGTTTGCATGCAAGTGCTCTGTAAAAGGTTGTATTGATATATTTATGCAAAGACTTCCGTTGACTTTAGTGTTGTGATGTTAGCATCTCTTCAGTTATTAAAAATAATGCAGAATGGGTGAAAATCCAGTTGACACGCACAGTTTGAGGCATGGCCCGATGGACTGAGCGCAGGGCAGAATCTCGGCAGAACTCCACAGAGCAGCGCCTTTATCTCGAGAGCTGATACTCTGCGCTCTCGTTCTGCGATGCAGGTTCTGAACAGCCGCTGCCCCACGTCTCATCTCAGCCATCCCCCCACCCTCCTGCACCACCCCCCGGGGCCCGCTGTTTGTAAGAGCCGCCATTAGTTTTAGGGGGAGAAGTGTCCACTGCTTAACAGCTGTAGAGGAGTTTCTGCAGGATTTTTCTGGAAAAATCACATTGATATTTTATTCAAATAACATCAGTAGAATATTTTATTAACTGCCCTTGTAGTTATTTCGTCTAGCATATTTAGATTTTTTTTATATCGTTATCAGTTATATTTGTAAAATGTGTGTGTGTGTGTGTATAATACAGAAATCTGCTAAAAACTACAAAGACTACTTTCCCCTGGTTCTTTCTTTAGAATCTAGTTTCTCTTTCGTCTAATAAGTTGTTGCATCTGTTTCTCCCCCAGAACCCTCCTGCATGCTTTATTTTTTATTTTAGTTTTTTTTTGGCATGGTATTGAGGTGTGACGGAAAGTTTTACTGTCATGGCAACTTAGTGTTATCTGATGTTTCAGTACCGGGGAACACGGAGGGAGTTAATCCTTGAATTGAGGATGATCTGCTTGGGGATCTGGCTGAGATGGGCGCACAGATTGGCCCTGCAGCTACCATGCTGTGCAAACAATAGCATGCCATGCTGCTTTACAATGACACTGGGGTCACCATAGTTTTTTTGGCGGCAGGGGGGAGTTGAGGGTGGTTGGGAGGTGTGGGGAGGGGGGCTTCATTTGCAAATGAATTCTCATGCTAACTTATAATGCGGTGAGACGGTGGAACAAAGGCGATGAAAGGGATTCATGGAAAATTGTAATTTGTAAATCAACGTACGTGTTAAACGCCGTAGCGCCGGCACAGCGGACCGGAATTTTCCTGGGGCTGGTGTTGCTTAATTGACCTGGGCCTTAAGATTAGGGGTGTGTTTGTAAGCGGCTGTACGCTCCTACTGCTGTCTTCCACCGTGTTACATGTACACTTATGTCCACGCAAGAGCTGGACAGATGTGCTTCGTTGTGAGTAGTTTCTGTTAATAGAAAAGGTGACTCAGCTTTTGGTAATTATCTGAGGTTGACTGTTAGCGATGCTAATGAACAGTTTGTTTATTTCTAGGTAGGTTTTTTTTTTTGTATGGGAAACAAGTGCGGTTTTCGAAAAGAACTATTCTTTTTGACTCGCGGCAGATTTCATGTTAAATGTTAAATGCATACCTTATTTTAAATAATTTTAAAGCTAGATATTTCTTAAAAGGTATGTATGCATATATATTTTTTTTTTATTTAGCAGACACCCCCAGGTCTTTACAATGGTTGTCCTGTTGCCTTTTTGTTTTTTTTTTGGCAATCTGCTGCCATTTTGCTCTGCCTCCATGGGCTACCCAGTTCACACTTTGTATCAGGTGCCACTGGCAGGACAAAAGGCCACAAATGAGCCTAGTGGCATGTAGGAGCTGCCCAAGACACCCCTGGCTGGCTGAAAATGAGCTGCACTGACAGCTATTTGAAAGTCTAATAAATCCTTCATATGGCTGATTTGCGCTTTGCAGACAAGTAGACACTGAGGAGTATGAAATATCGGGAATCAATACTTTGCTATGAAAATGCATTAAGCCCCGACATCTTCAGTTGGGAGTATTTTATATTTTGATGGATTATCTAAAGAAAATGATTATCTAAGACAGCTGCATTGATGGAACCCTCTTGCGCATTTACAAAGATCAGTTTTAAGCAATACTTGAGGTGTGTTATTGATTCCTTCTCTTATCCCGTTATTGTGGCACAGCACAGCTGCTTTTTGTGTGAGTCTAGAGGCAGATAAGTGCAAGACAGATTAACTAAGTTAGAGCCTGATAAAATGCCGCCTTCTGCCACAGTGCCTTTCGGTTACTAATCCCGCGTCCTTGTGTCTTTCAGGGGACGCGGAGCCTTGTCCGGAGAGCCCCCCGAGAGCCGAGTCGGACACCCGTGTCTGCGGGAGCTGCTGCGCCGAGTTTTTTGACCTCAGTGACCTGGAGCGGCACCAGAAGAACTGCACTAAGAACCCTCTGGTCCTGATCGTGAGCGGCAGCCCTGCTTCCCCTCCCGGGCCGTTCTCTCCGGGCTCGCCGAGCGAAAGCCCCGTTGAGCTGCCGGGCGACTCGGCCGCCGGCTCCGGTCGCGCTGAGTGTGGCGGCCCCGCTGAGAGCAGCCCTCCCGAAGAAGTGGAATCTATGGATGTTGACGTACTCCCAGCTCGCCATTGCGGCAATGCCGATGGCGACAGCTCCGCGGTGAGCGGCCCCGACCACAGCGCCAGTGTCGGGAGCGGTTCCGGTCCGGCCGCCAGAGCCTCGGCCATATCCACACCTCTACCTCAGCTAGCCAATCTGAGCGACCTGGGCGGTTTGTCCATGATCAGCAGCAATGTCATCATTGAGAACCTGCAGAGCACCAAGGTGGCCGTGGCTCAGTTCTCCCAGGGAACCCGCTCCAGCGGTACTGGCTGCAAAGTGGCCGTGCCGGCCCTGATGGAGCAGCTTCTGGCTCTGCAGCAGCAGCAGGTTCACCAGCTGCAGCTCATTGAGCAGATCCGCCACCAGATCCTGCTGCTGGCGTCGCAGAGCCCCGAGACGCCCGAGGCCCCCGGCAGCCCCTCTGGGGTGTCTGGGACGGGTGCCAGCCCGCTGTCGGCCCTCAGCTCGCACCTCTCCCAGCAGCTAGCTGCCGCCGCGGGGCTAGCACAGAGCCTTGCCAGCCAGTCTGCCAGCATCGGCAGCCTGAAACACTTGACCGCGGCGGCAGCAGCGGCAGCAGCAGCAGTAGTGCAGGTACCTCAGGGTGACCCTGGCAGTGCAGTGGCACCCCCTGGGGGCGAGTCATCTCAGAGCATCGGCACGCCGTCGGCTGTAGGCACCCTCTCCTCAGAAAGGCAACCTGCACAGACTCCCCTCGGCAATCCGTCACTGGTGAAAACATCCACCGCTGCTTTTGGAATAGGGAGCCTTTTAAACCCTGTAGCAAATCCGCTACTACCTCAGACCCTACCTGGCAACCCCATGTTCCCTAACTCGCTGCCCAGTGTGGGCACAACTGTGGAAGACTTGAGCTCATTGGCTGCCCTGGCACAGCAAAGGAAAGGCAAGTCCCCCAGCATCACCTCATTTGAGCCCAAGAGTAGTCCAGAGGAGGCTTTCTTCAAACACAAATGCAGGTTCTGTGCCAAGGTGTTTGGGAGTGACAGTGCCTTGCAGATTCACCTGCGATCTCATACCGGCGAGAGGCCGTACAAATGTAACATTTGTGGGAACCGCTTCTCCACCCGTGGGAACCTGAAAGTCCACTTCCAGAGGCATAAAGAGAAGTACCCTCACATCCAGATGAACCCTTACCCCGTTCCCGAACATTTAGATAACATTCCGACGAGTACCGGCATTCCGTATGGCATGTCCATGCCACCAGAAAAGCCAGTGACCAGTTGGCTGGATAGTAAGCCAGTCCTATCTACCCTAACCTCCTCCGTGGGCCTCCTGCTTCCTCCTACCCTTCACAGTCTGCCCCCTTTCATTAAGAAAGAGGAGAGCCATTCTGTGGCCATCATGAGCCCCTCCAGCTCAGTCAGAAGCGACTCAGGTGCGGCTGATCTCTCTGCAAAGAGTAACGACTGTGTCTCTGAAGAAGGCGAAGGTGGTACCCTGCCTACCTCAAACGGCAAGACCGAAGAGGGCACTCATCCCATCAGCTTCTTCACAAGCGTAAGCTCTGCCATGGAGAGCAGCAGAGACTGTGCCCCCAGCAGCCCTCCAGTGACCACCAATCCTCTGGTGCCGCTCATGTCTGAACCCTTCAAGGCCAAGTTCCCATTTGCGGGCCTTTTGGAGCCCATTCACACGTCGGAGACCACCAAGCTGCAGCAGCTCGTGGAGAACATCGACAGGAAGGGGAGTGACCCTAACGAGTGTGTCATCTGTCACCGTGTGCTCAGTTGCCAGAGTGCGCTGAAGATGCACTACCGCACACACACCGGCGAGAGGCCCTTCAAGTGCAGAGTGTGTGGCCGTGCATTCACCACAAAGGGCAACCTGAAGACGCACTACAGTGTCCACCGCGCCATGCCCCCACTCCGGGTCCAGCACTCCTGCCCTATCTGCCAGAAGAAGTTCACCAATGCTGTGGTCCTGCAGCAGCACATCCGTATGCATATGGGGGGGCAGATTCCTAATACCCCCCTCCCTGACAGTTACCCTGAATCTATGGGGTCAGATGCGGGCTCCTTCGATGAGAGAAATTTTGATGATTTAGAGAACTTCTCTGATGAGAACATGGAAAGCATGGAAGATTTCCCTGACAGCAGTATCCCAGACACGCCCCGGTCAACCGAGGCCTCCCAAGACAGCCGGTGCTCCTCCCCGGGTCAGCCTGAGCATGTAGGGAGGGGAAGTGTGGAGAACCAGACCAAGGTGATCCAGCAAGAGCTACTGGAGGAGCTGCAGGCCATCAGAGCAAAATCCATGGAAAATGGTTCTTTGGAGGGGGACCGCCTCACCAACGACTCCTCATCCCTGGGGGGTGATGTCGAGAGCCAAAGTGCTGGAAGCCCAGCTGTTTCCGAGTCTACCTCGTCAATGCAGGCTCCGTCTCCCACCAACAGTGCCCCTGTTCACCGTAAGTCCCCCAACTTTGAAGACCGACACTTGAAGGCTTTGTCACTGGACCATATTAACACAGGTTCCAAGCAGTCCCCTGCCACTGGGGCTCTAGATCTGACATCCTGTAACTCCT
Organism: Petrocephalus schoutedeni; assembly: GCA_026780765.1. Classification (NCBI taxonomy): domain Eukaryota; kingdom Metazoa; phylum Chordata; class Actinopteri; order Osteoglossiformes; family Mormyridae; genus Petrocephalus; species Petrocephalus schoutedeni. Next base: position 11,830,673 of record JAODKL010000009.1, read on the forward strand.
CAAAGGACTCCCTAACCATGATGTTTCCCTTTCGTGAGCGTAGCACCTTCAAGAACACAGCATGTGACATCTGCGGCAAGACCTTCGCCTGCCAGAGTGCCTTGGACATTCATTACCGAAGCCATACCAAAGAAAGACCCTTCATTTGCACAGCCTGCAACCGTGGCTTCTCTACCAAGGGTAACCTCAAGCAGCACATGCTTACCCACCAGATGCGAGACCTTCCCTCGCAGCTCTTTGAGCCCTCCAACCCCAGCCCCAGTCCCTCAATCCTCTCCACTGGCTCCCTGGCCTCCATGATCAAGACGGAGGTCAATGGCTTCCTCCATGGCTCCTACCAGGATGCCAAGGACCCCGTGGTGAGCCTGGTGCCATCGCAGGCCGCCACATCTCCCCCAGTGCTCTCCTCAGCCCCTCCTCGGCGGACACCTAAGCAGCATAATTGCAATTCCTGTGGAAAGACCTTCTCCTCTTCCAGTGCACTGCAGATCCATGAACGAACCCACACTGGGGAGAAACCATTTGCATGCACCATCTGTGGACGAGCTTTCACTACCAAAGGCAATCTCAAGGTACGTTTAGTCATGGTTGTAAACGGATACTCATTTGCCTCTTTGTATTCCTAATCATTAACTTCTCAAACTGCATTTCCTTTCTCTCAGCACCCACATTAAACACAGTACTCCTTCACAACAATCACAGGGGTTGTCTTGGAGAACCATGTATGTCTGAAAGTCTCGCATATATAGTTTAAAAAAAATAGATGGTTGTATAAATATGAAGTTCAAATACATTGGTGTTTGGATTGAGTAGGTACATAGGGGTGGTGTAGGATTATCATATGGGATTTTTCTCCATACAGGTGTGATTAATATCTCTCCTCAGGTTAACCTTCCTAGTCACAAAATACGTGACTAAAATGTCTTTGCCAGTTGAGCAACGGTACCCATTTTGCATCTAACAGAAATTAAACCACTTAGCCACTTTTGATAAATGTCAGATCTGCAATCATTAGCTGAGAACTTCTAACAGGGATAGTATTTTACATGAACTACATGACATTTTTTGATTTATGCATTTTATGAAATGAAAGTTGATATCAAGTTTACAGGAGCAGCTATAAATAGCTTGGGATTGTATAATAAAAATGGCACCATGGTTATGTGCAATGCATTAAAAACGAGAGTCTTTGTTGGCAAAAAAAACATGCACTACTCTTAGTGAACAGCGCTGCTTTAATTTTGCTTTTCATGCCGCTAAAGCAAATTCTTCCTGAATATATGATAGACTCTTAGCATTTGCTTCACCTAAACATTGTCCTTCCCGCATCTGTCATTTTGACCTTACAATCGCCCTTGGTATTAAGCTATGTTTGTACCATCTGATTGACGTCTAATTGTTGCCTGTAACCAAGATTTTAAATACACAAGATTTAAAACTTGCCTCTTTTTTGTCTTTTTAAATGTGATGTTAATGTCTTATTTATATGTAGTGTATCGCGTTAGTAAAGCACTTTTACATTTCTTTGCGTCTGAATTGTGCTATATATGAACTTGCCTTGCCTGGTGCTGTAAAGCAGGGTTTCCCATCCTGGTCCTCAGGGGCCCCCTGACAGTCCCCAGTTTTGCTCCCTCACATAACATGGGCTGCCTGGGGCTCTCTGAGGTCTGAGTCGAGAAACTGCTGTAAAGCATTTAGAACTATGGGAACTGGTAGGAAGGCAACGAGGGTCTGCTGGTGTGTGTGTTTGATGTCCCCTTCAGCTTAGCCTTGCTAATCTTTCCGGGGGGGCATTTTGTTCTCTGTGCAGGTTCATATGGGAACTCACATGTGGAACAGCGCCCCCGCCAGGCGAGGCCGCAGGCTCTCTGTGGATGGTCCCATGGCCTTTCTGAGCACCAACCCCGTGAAGTTCCCAGAGATTTTCCAGAAGGACATGGCGTCGCGAGCTGGCAACGGCGACCCGACTGGCTTCTGGAACCAGTATGCCGCAGCCTTCTCCAGTGGCCTGGCCATGAAGGCCAACGAGATCTCTGTCATCCAGAATGGGGGGCTGCCACCCCTCTCTGGGAGTGTGGGCCACGGGGGCAGCTCGCCTCTGGGGGGCGGCACAGGCAGCCTGGAGAAGCTGCCCGTCTCCGAGGCGAGCAGCGCGCTCGCCGGGCTCGAGAAGATGGCTGGTGCCGACAACGGGACCCATTTCCGGTTTGCCCGTTTCATGGAGGACAATAAAGAGATAGTCACCAACTAGCAGACGTCAGCCTTCCCATGGTGCAAAATGGGGGGAGGGGGAGGTCAAGGCATAAAAAAACTTTATGAACTTTATCGGGGAAACAAAAACTGACTCTTTTTGTACAATGTACAACATGATACAGTTTTAAGACGCTTATTTATTAGTGATTATAACCCTGCTTGGAATCCAGAGGAAACATTAACGGTTAGTTTTCTGTTCTATGGCCAGGATGGGTTTGTATGAGTGCTTAAAAAAACGTGCTTTTGAAACTTAGCATTTGCAACCATATCTGGGTAGATGACCTTGGCATTAAATTATTTTATATATGTAGTATATATGTATAACATAGCCTTTGATGTTCCTGTAATGTGTTAGATCTAATAAACGGAAAAGGTTGTAAATAATGTACACTTCTGTGCCGGAAAACCCACTAGCTTTATATCGTTTAATCTTTCCTCTCTGAAAAAATAGCGACAGCAAGACAGTGTCTACGATGCCGAAGTCTTTTTATCCCCTCCATGTCGAGTTTTTTTTTTTTTTCTCTTGAAGGAAAAAAAAAATTAAATAAAACGGCTGTTTAAGTTTTTCATAGAATTAACCCATTTTTGTTTACGGTATTGTACTTTATTCTTACCTAAGGCTTTTGTTTGTTTTTGTAGCGTGTTATTTGTCTTTTGAGGTATTAAGTTAAAAGCTAAGACCGCTCTTTGAGGGGAGTTCCCAGCCTTTTTGTTTTCCCCGGCCGAACAGAAAAGATTTGAGTTTTTTTTTTTCCTCACGCATTGGAAGCGCTGAATCGCCGTTTGCTGCTACATTTCAGCATCTTTCTAAACCACGTATGCAGTGTAGGTGTAGATGCTTCTGTACATGATCAGGCCTTTAACAACTTGGTCCGTAACGAGAGATGTACACATTCCTCAAACAGGAGTCCTTGTCGACCAGTAGACAAGTACGTGGCTTTTATAATATAAAGTTGTACAAATAAGGTTTTGAAAACCTTTTCGACCATATCATGCACTTTCTTTGAAAGTTGAGTATTCGACTCCTCTACAGCTTAATGCCGAACTAACAACCGAGATATCCCAATTTCTAACCGTAATAAGCAAATACAGCAGTTTTCCCCCAAAAGAAGGCATGTTCTCCTACTAGTAATTTTATTCAAGCTGACGCGAGACGTGATGTGAATACGGCTCTTGTGCTATGGTTTAACACTGCCGCATACCATTTCCCTTTTATTATTATCGTCTCATTTATTTTGTTACTTTTTGCATCAATATTTAATTAAATGAACACGGGAAGCAAACTGCATTACATTCCTTGAATTGCGGTCAAGTGAGATCAGTCATTCTCCGCACGCATGCTGCTTCTAAAAACCACATGTTAAAATCCCTTCTGTTTCACCGGCGAACAACTGAGAGGCGGCTTCTACAGTGCAGCCTGCGCAATTTGTCGGAGGTAAAATTAATGGCTTCGTCCCCGTTGCATAATAGAAAAAGATTGTGACTGTCGAATTTGTCCAACTTCCCCGCTCTTGTCAACCTACAAAATCTTTACGTACCCCATCGAGCCATAGGAATTGTCGGTATTACCGTGTCTGTACTGATGATTTCTGTGGCCCGGAAATGCGGACATTTGTTCTGGAAAAATGTTTGTCTCATTTCAATGCAAAATGAATATTTTTAAAGTAAGCCTATAGCAGAATATTCGGGGACAGTTTAAAGTCCCAGGGTACACTGTAAAATATTGTCCATTATCTTGAAGGTTCGAAAGCATGCATTTCTTCAATTTAAAAATTGAAAGATAAGTTAAAAATATGCAACTCTTAAGTATCATACGCTGGTTCATTAAATGTTTTTTAAAGCATCGTGCTACCTGAGTGCTCAGTTTTTATTTCTGTTTCAGTTTGGACAGTGGTCAGTGTTTTGGAACGTTTCTTTAAATATTTTTAAATTAAAATTATTTTTACTTTCTATGTTTCAAACACTAAACAAATCACGACTTTGATGCTGTTGCATGCTTAAACAGTTTCATGCGTTTCAATCAAACTGGAAAACGTTAAGATGAATTTATAGATAAGGCAGCTACGGTTTAGTATACAGACATTAACTTTTAAATCTCAATATGATCTCAGTAAAACGACACGGGAATTTAACTGATAAAATTAACCGTATTACCTCTGAAATATTATTAATACAACGAATAATTATTTGAAATGATTTACCCCGGCTTTTAAACAGCTGCATTTAATTTTACACACCATTGCACTTCCTGCAATGTAGGATCTGTTAATTTAAGCCCATGTTAATTTAAGCCCAGCATTGTCCAAATCCCCTTCCCCCCACCCTCCGCCAGTCTCTCCGGGTTTATAGTTGGCTAAATTCCCCAATATTTACAAGATCTAGATGCTAAATGATCCTTGCAATGGGCCGGTTTTGCCGATAGATCCCCGCCCCACTCCCCAGGTATTCCTGCGCCGATCACATCTGGCTCCCTGATAGGGCTTTTGTTTGAGCAGAGCATCGGCTTCCGGCTCCTTTTATTACGGAAAGCTGAATTTGCTTTGCTTAGATCAGACTGCTGACTGAAAGTTCACGGGAGTTTCGCACTCAGGTGTTTATTTGTGGAATGCCCCGAGGACAGAGTACGGAGATTTAACTGAGTAACGGGAGGCGAAAAACACGTGAAAGCCCCTTACGGTCATTAAAACACACAGGCTACATACATAGGCTACTGAATACGGGCTTTTGGCGATTCCTGATCATTCGTTTTGCAATTTTAAGGTTCCAATAAATCATTTTACGGTTTATTTAAATATTAAAATAAATTATTTTAAATAAGTAAACATGTTATGTTAAATCTTAATAATATTGATAACCCTTTTTCATACCTGCAAGATTTATAACGTTTTAAATGTTGTGAGGTGTAGCCTACGTTAGAAAATAAGTACATTCAGAATGAAAACGGCTGGCTCTCTGCAGAAAATACGAAAAAGTTTTAATTTTCAAAATTTCCACAAATGATTCTATTTTCTTTGCAATCTGTCTAAGCGCTAGATGTTTTTGTCAACCTAAATGGAATATACGGCGTTGCATTTTCATTTCCTTACAGAATTTATGATGTATTTATTATTGTAATTATTATGTTGCAGGAACTTGTATTACAAAGAATGATAATCACCACAATAATAAAAACTTTAACGCAGCGGTGTCACGCAACTTAAGCAGTGCAAGCAGTGACATTGTCATTGATTTGGTGTATTATGAAAAGTTATTTAATACCGTTTTTATTTATTCGCCTGTTTAAAAAAACCAACGTGAAGAAACGGTTCCGACAATAAATTAATACAGGAGCGTTTTTTTTTTTCGAAACCACACTAGTAATTATGGATGTGATTCGTACAGCCTGTTTTATCGATTTTATTTCACGTACATTTATTCTCCCGTGTTTCTAAAGGTTTCTTGTGACTTCAGATATTATTTTGGCCACATCGCAAGTAGAAACACACGGAATGTTTTCGCGAGATTAAACTTATATGATCTTATATAATTATAATGTCTATTTCGGTCCTAGCTAAAGCGCGAAAATCAAACTAGCACCCAATCACTGTCATCACAGGGCCGTGAAGTCTGTCTGAGGAAAGCGGGCGAAGATGAAAAGCTTTCTCCGTGTCACCGAGCTGCACGTAAAAGGTAAAAGGGCACAAGAAATCTTTGAACACTTAAAAAAAAGAACAGTATCCGTCTTATAAGTTTAAGTGGAGATCGTATTGACACCGGATTTTAAACTGCAGCAACAAACGTGTATATGTGCCTGTGAGGTAAAAACCGCCAGCCTTCATTGTACATACGGGTTAGGAATAAACAAGCAACATAAGGTTGTTTTAAATGGTTCTACGTCTTAATATCGTATAGTATATTGATTTAAAGTGACGCCACATCACGTATATGATGCTCTGTATTATTATTTAAATAATGAATGCCAAAAAAATCGATTTGAAAGTGCAGATAACTGGACATAACGAAATCGTTTCTTGCACTTTAAAGCAACGCGTATTGCTAAAACTAATTTTACACAACGTAATTTCACCTAGCGGAGGCTTCCGTGCGTTGCCATGCTCGCATTAATTAAATTTGCTGTGAGTAATGCGTTTGTTGAAACAAACACAAGCCGTCCGTTTCTTAAATGAACCTTGGCATCCTATTGTTGCAAAGTGTCAGGCCCCCGAACGGTGGGAATTCTTAAATGATGTAATAGCTTAAAGGGAAAATGGGGTCTGCTGAGATGTATAATTATACACCTATAGTTGCTTTTAGTTTAGTCATTTTAAACCGATAGGATCAAAGCTTAGTAAGGCCAGATACAGCAAAGGGCAAGTGATTACTGAATACAGGGAATCATAAAGTGACCTGCACTGCTGTTTGTGATCTGAACTGAACAGTACATTTAACGGAGGGGTCCCTTCATGTTTGGGGCATTGGCGGGCTCATGGTTAGGGAAGTACACTTGTGATGGAAAGCCTGCGGGTTTGAACCCCTGCCCAGCCAGGTACCCCCGAAGCACTACCCTTTGGCACGTTTCATTGTTGCGCCCTGTGGTGTGTCAACAATGACAATTAATCACAATTTTGTCGTCTTCTGAAGATGTAAGAAGAGACCAGAAGGAGATGCTGAGTGTAAATGGCCTGATGAGAACAAACCCAGGCTCCTATTTGTGAAAGGACTATTTGCCCGCTAGCCTCCTAGTATCTCCCTTTTTGTTCCCCCAGCACCACATATTTGACAGAGTATCGATTGCTCTGTAGAGTAATACAACAACACTTGAAGCTCAGGTGGCAAAAATACATCCAAATTGATCCCTTCCAGTCTGAGCAGCGAGGCTGTTTACTCTTCGCAGGCACAGTTAAGGAGGAGGGCATGGGACGAAAGCAGGGGGTGGGTGCCACCTGAGATGTTGGGCCCCATCACAGCATATCATATTTATATAATTCAATCATGTTACAAATTTTTTAGGGCCCCTGTCAGTCAAGGGCCCTTGGAATCCCCCCCCCCCCATTACAGTGCCCCTGCCAGTAAGAGTCTCTCCCTCGTTGTAGCCTGAATCCGTTCTGGCCAGCGCTTGCATGTGTCGATCGGGGCTTCGCTGTCCCTCGCACTGCCCCACATCTGGGCCTCGCACGTTTGCCCGCCTGCCTGCTCACGTCCCGGCCTGTTCGCTCCTTCAGGGACGGCAGAGAATCTGCTTTCGTTTTCCTGCCGTCTTTTCAAACGCGACTTCTTTAGCGCCGCTGTTTAATAGCGGGCGATATGGGAAGTGTGCCTGCCAAGCGACTCTGACGCGCGCAGTGACTGCGCTTACAGTGACTGCGCTTACAGTGCCTGCACTGTCGGTTTTACACTTGACGACTCTAAAAGAAAAAAAAAAAATCTCTGCAAATAGAAACCGCTGCTCCCTAATGCCACTTTCTGCCAAGTCTTCATCCGCGAGGCCTCCAAAAATGCGGTGCTCTATCTTAATTACATCTGATTCCGCTGCGATCGGCAATTGAAATCTGAGGAATGGTGCCCGTGCAAAAATTCTTCAAAGGAATTGTTTGGGCGCTTTGATGGGAATTGACTTGTTCTCAGAAGTTTCATACCACTGAAAAAGCAGCTCCTCAGATTAGGTCGGCCGCGGGGGGAGCGCGGCTTGATTATGAGCGCTGCTGTAAAGCCAGGCCTGCCGCTCAAGCCCGTTGCGACTGGGCCGCGCTCTGCAGCTTAGCGAAGCGTGGATTAGCGGCACGGACTCCGTCGGTAGCTTTCCCCCTCCCCCAGGCCGTCTCTCTCGATTCAGCGGCATCCTAAGTGGCCCCCCGCTGATTCCCTCGCCGTTCTGCGGTGAGATCAAAGGCCCGCCGTGGACAATAGTGACCACCAAAGTGCCTTCCGGAAGCCCCCGGTCACGCCCGCGACGGCGGTCGGAAAGCGGGCCCAACCTGAGCACAAGCGTGGCTCTTCTCTGGGCCCTTTCCTGTGACAGTGTCGGCACACCGTCAACTTAGCGTTTTGTCAATTTGAATACCTGCCTCTGTCCCTCTCATTTCAGCTTCCCTGCCGAAATTTGTTGCGGCCAAAGAGATTATAATCAGGACTTCACCCAATCTGTGATCTATCTATGCAGTCACAACATAAAAGTACTAGATGGTGTCTTTTTCAGCATACAGTGGGATAATGGATCAATGTTCTGTGGTCCGGCTCTATAAACATGACAGTCTGAGTGAAATAAAATATCTCCTCCAGTCTGTGATCCTCATTTACTATTTCCTGGTGGAAGGAAAGATTAGATACTGGAGTTTTATTTTAATTTTTTTTGCAGGGGGGTTAACTGCAGTAAATGAATAAGAGAGAGTAAATGGTTGACAACTAAAGAGAGCCCCTCACCTTAGAACTCCCAGCCTATGTTCTGGGATTAGCATGCCAGTTTTTTACCCACTTTAACAAGGTATCCAGCTCTGTCAGACAGCCAGAGCCAGCAATTTTCCAAATGGCATCTATCTGGGGACTCGGATGAACCTCGTCCACTCATTACGCCTAATGTACCTCCGACTGTGTGATGCGATGGGTTTTGTCGCAGACGGGACAGTCATGTCATTGTCATGCCGATCTCCGCCGGATTCGCGGAACTGGGCCAGCTCGATGTTCACGCTCCCCAGGTCCACATGCGGCGCATTAATAAAAGAACGGCGATAGAGAAGGTTTAGAAAAGAGGTGGTGAGGGTGCCTGACCTGTGTTTAAGTCTCTTTTCAGACATGCGTCTCCGTTTTTTAAATGCATCTCTCGTGCTCTTTCTGCCGTACAGTAATATGGGCAGATCGCTTTTCTGTCTAGTTAAGGGACCTGCTTCAAGATTAAGTAGGTAGATTGTGTCCCTTTCACCATAACAATTACAAAGGAAACTCTAGCCAGCTCTTGTCTATTGCAACCCTTGGAGACCACAGGACACTCCGTTTTAATGCCATTTTGAAGATTAAATTTCCCCCGTTCCAATCTAACTTTAATTTATGCCTCGGTTTTAGCCGTCCCCATTCCTCCTTTCGTGCAGCCATGCCTTTAAGATGGTGGGATTTGGGCTTTTAGGAATATTCTGTTACACAAAGGTTGTGAGAAAATAAAGACGTGAGGGTTATTAGAATATTTTTCCCCCTCTTTTCTCTGGAGTTCCTTGGGGACATGGGGGCCACTCGAGCGGCTCTGGCTGTCCTGTCCGCACCGTTATCCCGCGATGCTGCGAGTTTATTGACTCTGTCATTTGTGGCCCGCGAGTGAAAAGAGCACCTGTCCATAGGTCGATACTCTGCGCCCCTCCCCCCCCCCACTCCGTGCCACCTCTTTGGACACCAGCTGAGGCACCACGGTTACCCCAGGGGCTCGTGAAGTTCGGCAGGGACGGGCCCAATAATGGCACGTCCTGCTTCCCGGTCGTCTGAAGAGTCGCGTCCTGACGTCTCCTCCTGCTCACTTCAGCTCCCAGGCAAAAGATCGAACTCTCCTTGGACAGGCGGACCAGATGGGAGCGGCGGCGGCCGCCACAAAGAGCCCCCCCTGCGCATCGCTCGGCCGCCCTCTTTACACACTTCCCCGCTTAGCTGCCGCGGTCCTTAGGTCTCGGCGAAATCCACTGCCTTATGATTGTGATATATTTCACGGCGTAGTACTGCGGTCGTTAGACCGGCTCACCTGAGTGACGCGTTAAAGTGACTCACTGCACGGCACTGAAGATAACTGCAAATAAGCATATGTCTCACACAGGAAGCTCTGGATGTGTAGTATAACCGTCCCAGGTTATGGACTGACTACCCTTACAAATGAATGTTACATGTACATAGCACCTTTCCAGACACCCAAAACACTTTACAGAACCACTGGGGAAGCCACTGGAGCCACCAATACTGTGTAGCACCCACCTGGATGATGCAACAGCAGCCATTCTGCACCAGTGTGCTCACCACACTGTAGCTAAGGTGGTGAAGGGGCAGGAGAGAATTCACCAATATGATATAGGGGATGATTAAGAATGGCTCTGTTTTTATAGCCCGGTGTCCCTATCACTGCACTGGGGCATCCAGCAGTAACACAGCTTTCTTACAGTAGTTGGTCTCCTGTCCAAGTACTGGCAACCGCAAACCTACTTAGCTTCAGATGAATTACTTAGTTTGAACTGCAGGTGGTAAGGATGCTGACAGATGCTGGTGGGCCAGGATGTGTGTGTCCAGTGTGGCAGCAGGCAGTGTAAGGGTTAAGGGCAGAGTCTTTTATTCTGAAGTTTGGTTTCCCGAAGCGGGACCCTGCAGTTGTGCCATTGAGTGAGGTAATTAATGTGAATTGCTCCAGTGAAGTGTCCAGCTGCGTAAATCAGTAAAATCTTATGTCGCTCTCTGCACAAAAGTGCAAGCCATGCACTCAAGCGGGATCGTAGGCAAACCTCCAGAGGGACAGAAGTTTCTGCAGGTGCCTGGTGGTTCTGCAGGCTACCTACCGGTCTTCCACATGACACAACCCAAAATCAGGGGTGTCAAATGACTCTGTGCTGGGACAACTTAACTTGCCTCCCGCTCATGTCAGCCAAGTGCCCACTAGCCAAAAGGGCATGCTCCATTTGGTTGGCTGAAGCTAACTGGCAGTTTCCAACTGTGATGTCACCTCTATGGGCAGTTCTGCCCCACGAACGCCCCACATCCCGTAACTTAACATGAAAACAGTCCAGCTGTGACATTATTGCACAAGCCCCAGGCAAGCTGAAGTAGTTTTAACTCTCAAAGTGGCATATATATACCTGTTTTAAATCAGTCGAGAGCAAGCATTCATATGAGATGATGCTTATGAATGTTCGAGGAATGCATTATGGATGCAATATGAAAGTACCCTGAATGTTCTATGAATGCGTTATAAAGGCATTATGAAGGTGCAGTTAACGTAAAGCGGTGTAAATTTCCAAAACAATGTAAATTTCTTCCTGATTAATTTTTTTTCCTCCAAAATACCAACTGAATCCATTCAGGTTGACCAGTTTCTGGACTCACTTTTCTCCCACATTTATTAGCTAATGCTTTTGTCCAAAGTGACGTATAAGATAATGCATCATGCAGCCATCATGGAGCAAAGTTAGATACAGGCTACACGTCAGGCTCCTTAATCAGCACGCTTCTCCCTGCTCTTATTATATTCCTGCTTGTTCTGCAGTTCCATGCACATCCGTTGATGGATGTCACCTAGGACCAGGAGGATATCCTCTGACCGGTCATAAATGTATCCCGGAGTTCCCACTTTAACGGCCCCCGCTAGCCCTGTCTTCACATTAAATAATCAATCCATATGAAAAACATTAGATTAAATCCCCGGGCCGTTATGCACTTAATTATCTCAGCCGCTTGACCGAGTTACGTTGGCCAGGAAGGCCCCTGTCACAGGCCATCGATGTGCTATTAATCGACTTTAGTTATGGCTGGGATTTGGCTGCAGGGTCTGGTATCCATCGGTCGGTCAGGGAAGGTGGTGGAGGGCTGAGAAGATGCTAAATGCCAGGATATGTCTGAGGATCACCTACTGACCTGTTTTCACCCGGCCTATCTGATGGACACCTTTTAGGTTACCTGCACTGCCAGACTCCCTGGGTCTGCCGTGGCTAGTTTTTGGAATTATCCATTGCTTGTTTCTGAATTTACAGCTGCCTAGTCCTGCTAATCTCACCCCTAAGTAAATTACAGTGTAAAGAGATGTCAGATGGAAATATAGAGAAGATTGTTTATTTTTGAAAATATGGATTTGCCTTTGTCACCTACCTAAACATAACAAACCAAAAATACCACACCACACTTTTGATCAGCATTATGCAGGTGTCTGACAGTGTTCCTGTTTGTCAAAAGCATTTACTTATTTGTTTAAAATGCTTAACATCTTCAGATGTGTAGCTGTAAAAGTCATGTAAAATTGTATATCTCGTTTATGCGTGTGGATAGTGTACAAAGTGTAAAGACGTGGTTTTGGAGGGATGCTGTTTTTATGAAACACAGAAGAGGCGCAACACAAAAGCTTTGCTGTTGTCTTGGTCTAACTTATGCATACTGTGTTGTTTCAGATGAGCTGCCTTACAGTTTGTGTGGATTTTTAACTGGGGGGTGGGGTTGGTGGACCAGGCCTTTCTTGAATTATACCCTCGGGTTGTCTGGGGTTAACTATTAACATGAAGGCAGCCCGTTTCCACGGATTGCAAAACGAGTCGTGCCCTTTTCCCTCAGATTAATGTGGGTCACAGTGTTCCCAGAATTTACATTTCAATTAAAAACCAGTAATAACACATTGTGTTAATGCTGAATGACTCCTGTCTGGGGAAAAATGATACCTCCTCTTACTCTGTAAATGAAAAAGCTCCTTCATTCAGAGACGGGCCACACATCTTGGGGGTCAGCGAATCAGCCTTGTAATTCAGTACAGGCACTCCTATATGGACTGGCTTCCCAGTGCCTGACAATGGCTAGGAATTACCCATACTAATTTAATGCTCGGCATTGAAAGGATCCCTTTCGGCTCTTGCCAGAGAATGCCCGTTTGTTTTTGAGAAAAAAAAAATGTAGAGAATTGTGGGAAAATGCCGACTGAAAAAAACTTTGTTTTCAGGTGGTACTGTAACCAAACCTGTTCCGCCTCACATGTGACCTGTTGCATATATACATTTTTTTTTCTGTCAGAGGGAGAGAGTTTCGTTTAGAGTTGCAAAAACAAATAATTGCTAGTCAATTAAGGATTCCGGGGTATACTTAAAGGCTGTTTCTGACAGCTGTGAAGCTGGCTATGTGAGCAGACTTCAGCACTGATTACTGCCTATTTATGGATTCAAAAACACATTAATGAATTTTAACTTTTTTTTAATCTTATTCTTTAATTATTCTAAACCATCTGATTCAATGATTCTTCTAACTTGACTTGAGATTGCATTTGTTTTTGTCTGTGTTTATGTGGGTGACCTGTTGGGGGTGCAAATTCCCGTGTTAACCACCCCTTAACTAGTTCTCTAACTGCCCCTGGCACTTACACCTCCTGTGCATTTTTATGTTGCCTCTATCTCAGCCCCCACTACCTCAGCATGGACCATCAGGCATTACTTTTAAGAACGTTGCGGACAAGGAACCATTGCACGCACACGTGGTCCGTGTTGGCTGGTTTGTTTGTCATATTTTTCTGAGATGTGGGGCCTGTATCATGAAGCGAGGTTTGTTGGTTAGCTAGTTAACTTGTCAGATTTACGTTACCCCCGTTTAAATTGACTTTATCTTCATTCACTTGCATTTAGCCCAGACTACCTTAACAACAAGCCTGGAATCCAAAAATCCAGTTTCCTGGTAAAGGCACGTGATCTTCTGTACCAGCTTACCTGTTTACATTTCCATTCACTTATTTAGCAGAAACATTTTGTCTGAGGTAGGTTGTGGCTGTTTGTGTATTTCTTTCAGATTTGTTTCTTGCTTAGAGTTACCTTAGCAAAGCACTTTTTTCAACCTACCACCTTAACCTAACAGCCCTTCTGACCCCCCCACACCTTGCAGGCGTCCTTGAGGACTGAACTGATCAGGTCCAATATTCTGGTGGTACCTAGCAGTCAGGACAGTTCACCCCACCTAAAGATGTCTTGCTTTGTACCTCCTGGTGTCTTGCTGGATGGTGAACCACCAAGCGACTGGTGTAAGCACTGCTGCCCCTCCCATTCTGCCTAGGGGCGCTATTGTTGGGTGTTGTTCTTGATGTCTTGGCTACCATCACTTGGAGTAGGTGTACTTGTTCTCTGCTCAGCACCTGTCGTTATACCATCCTTTAGAGCCCGATGTAGGATACCCCATCTTGCGCATAAATGGATCAAGGAGCTGGGCAGTGTACATGGCAAGGAGTGACATCTCTCTAGGTGGCAGCCTAGAGCGCTTTTCCACTGCACCAGGTTCTGTACTGCAAGAAAGTACCAAAAGTACAGCACTCCAAGGAGTTGGTTTTCCACTGGTGTAAAAACTGGTACTGGTATTTTGTACTGAATTTGAAAAAAGGCTGTAATATATATATATATATATATATATATATATATATGTTTCTATGTATATATATATAATTTTTCTTATTATTATTATTGCTTCATTTATCACTGTTTTGTGATTAGAGGCAGGCTATTTTCATGACTAATCAACAAAGAAAATGTTTGTGAGTCCCATCTCAAAGTACCGAAGTACCAAAAAAGTACCCCAACCACATTTGGTACCACATTTGGTACTTTAGGTATTCGAACCTCAGGTCCTGGTTACAGGTTACTGGTACTGTTTCTTGCCCGGAGGGTAACTGAAAAAGCTAAGTACCATACTGAAAGTACGGTATCTGGTGCAGTGTAAAAGCACCCCTGGACAGCTGGCCTAATGAGAAGGGAAGATCAGGGCCAGGTTTGACTGCACTTCACACACCAGAGGGCTGGGGGGGGGGGTACCTCCAGGGGCTCCCTCCCTGGGTGGCCCTTGGTAGCTCCTTACAAATGTGGTTAAACTCCTATTTTTGGAGGTCTCTCCGCAGACAGCGGTGTGTTTGTTCACAGGTAAGCCCCCCCCACCCCCCACCCCCCAAAGGAGGGACAAACTCTGCAGTCTACAGCGTGTCATGTTTTTGATCTCAGGGGCCACCCCTTTAGGCACAAAGCCAACTTAACAATCTTCCAGGAACGCAGGAGAGCCTCAACAGCCATGTTAATTGTGGGAACATTTGGTTTTAAGTGTCATTCAAAGGACAAAGCTGACTTTTTCTATTCCTCCTTAGACATATTGCCAACTAGTAAGGAGTTACACTTCCGGTATCAATGTGGCTGAGGCAGTTGCCTGGGTTGTATGGGGCATTTTTGTACTTTACACTGTCGGTTTCATGCACTAGTGCAATTTTTCTGGCTTTGCTTTCCACAGACGTACACGTATGGGTAAACACGCTCCGCTTTCGGGGAGGGCATGATTCATAAGGCCACGCTTGCGTGACGCATCACCGTCCCACTCCTGCAGAGGCCTGCTGCTGTAACACTATCCGCAGCCGACGCCCGAGACGTGTAATTAAATATGAATGGTCTCCCCTGTGCAGCCCGGCCGCCTGGTTTGGCACAGTAAGCTCATCAAGTCACTTCTGTTCCTGTCATCCTAAACCCAGCTGCAACACCTGACGGCGAGTGCTTTTCTACATTTTTTTCCCCCTCCTCTTGTGTGAATTGAAATTGGAATCACATGTATTTAAAAACAGGCGTATTTGAAATAACCCACCGGCTTGCACTTTAATGAGAGTTAGATTAATGAATAAGAAGGGCCTTTGCATCTGATTGCACTGAGGTGCCCACAAATGGCATTCCTAAAACAGAGCATTCGCTCCTTCAAAGTAATTGGATGCTTACTAGGGTTAATATGTACGTCATTAAATGAAAATCTTGTATTGTGAGTGGAATTGTATAATACCTGAATCGCCCTCAATAGATTTGCCTGGACCCCGAGTTCATTCGACTGCCAACTGGGTTTTTTTTTTTTTTTTTGAATGAATTCAAGCATGAATTGTACACGGCGAAGATGAGGATAATTATATTCAGTTCTGTTTGGTGGCCAGATGAATGAATTGACCTTTTTAGATAAAACAGATCTCTCAAGCTCACACAAAGGCGGCAGATGCATCGGTGGGGAGCAGGCCAAACCGGGGCCCGGCGGCCAGGGTCATTAGAGGACCGCGTCAGTTTTACGTTAACCCCTTATCCCCCCCCCCAAACAGAGCTGCAGACCACATCCCCCCGTCCACCCCCCAAGGAGTTTCAGAGAAATTTTACGCTGAAGCACTGGAGCGTTCACAGCACCTGTACGTGACGGGTCCAGCTTTAGGGATGGGCTGATTTTAAAGGCGTTTGCCCAAACCATTCCCTAATTTCACTGATGGCAAAGAGGCGAGAGAAAGCCTCTTTTTCTTTGCTACCCAAGTCCCCCACACCCCCCCCCCAAACCACCTACCAAGGTTTTTCTATGGATGAGTCAAGCTAAATTCCTCTTATGTTCGAGAATGTCATGGCAGCTGCATAAAGCATATATCCGGACTCTCTCCCCCCCCACCGGCCCCCGAAAAATCTGGCCACTCTTAATGGGGTCAAAGAGGGGGAATGAAACTCCCCAAGAATGTGGAGGTGCGGCAGCCCCTGGAGGTGCTCGCCTGGCAAGCTCAGCATCGCTGCTTCCTGTCCGGAGGCTCTGTGCCTTCCAGTGCCACCAACAGCGCCGGGTGTCTGGGGGCCGGGGGGCTTTTTAATGAAAGTTAATCATGTGTCACAGGGCTGCGCACAAAGAGCGCTGTTTGTAAGCCCCCCCCCCCCCCCGAGCCCCGGCCCGGCCCGTAATTGGTGCTACACCTCGCCGCTCCGGTTTCCTGTCAGCGTTATGTCTGTGTTCCTGCCCTCCGCAGGCTCTGCCGTTTGCTCCCTGGAAACGGGGGTCCGTGGGGTTTGATCGCCGGGCTGTGAAGTGTCGGGGGGGGGGCGGGGCTGGCAGTTGGGGATGTGTGTGATGGTGGTGGGAGGGGGGCTGGGGGTCGGGTTCCGGGCCACTGGAGCCGCCTCTCTTTTGCCGGGCCTCCCAGGGAAACCTTCTGCACGCTCAGAACTTCGACGCGGATGTGCTGTACTTCGAATCAATTAATCTGTAAATCCTTTTCCATATTTCACTGTGGCCTTATCTATATTTGTACGATTTCCTAAATGTATTGTATTTGTAATTAAGTACAAATTGCATGCAAATTTTCTGTCACAGTGCGGTCCCACAATACTTTGGCCCATTATTATTATTATGTTATTTTACTGTGCTTCTGTTACTGTTTTCTATAAGTGTTATTATACAATTTCTTATTTGTTTGCCCCTGACTACATATTTGCTGCTTTCTGGAAAGGGTTGTTTTTCAGCAGTGGATCTGTGCCACTAATTTGAATGACATTAATTTACTAGGCAAAGTGGGAAAAGGTAAGACTGCCTAAAATGATCCTTGCAATAGTTCTAATGTTTAACTTACATCTGGAAACGTCCTGCACATCTGTACTCTTAATCAGATTCCCTTTTTTGCTCATAGTGATCAATAAAGTGTTTCCCTGAATGTCATATAATGTCATTTATTTATGACACAAATAATTCTGGTGTTCGCACATACTGGTAATAAAGTGAGTTCTGATCCTGAACTGCACTGGTCCATTTTTGTCACATCAAATTTCCTCAGACAGCCAATTTCAAACAAACCGGATATAAAATCATCCCTGCATTCCTGCTTCTCTTAATGTACCCAGCTGTTTTATACCCGGAACTAAAGCAGTCGATCTGCGGTTTTCTCATTACTCAAAATATGCTTATTTGCTTGGTTTAAATGCATCTTTGTCAGTTTGACAGAGAAAGGATTTTTTTTAATTCCTTTTCTTCTTAGTTCTATCCACAACCGCTCTGTCCACCTATATCTATGTAACAATAATAATAATGATGATAACAATAATTGCATGCAGTCATTCATGAGACTCGTGGAACCGCGAAGCCCTTTTAATGAATACCTTATGGTAATGAACGGGCTGCGGCGTGCGTGAGGCGGCAGGCTAGGGTCGGGGCCGGCGTGGGGGATGATGGCGCGCAGTATGCCAGCGTGGGGGATGACGGCGCGCGGGACGCCGGCACGCGGGATGCCAGCGTGGGGGATGACGGCGCGCGGGACGCGGGATGCCAGCGTGCGGGACGCCTCCACCAGTGCGACTGGAAATGCAGAGCACTTTACACCTCCGCACGTTTTCCATGCAACACCCAAGCAACACCTCCTCACGCAGAGGAAGTGCTACAAAATTCCTGCTTGCTTGAGTTTCCGCTTCGGTCGGAGGGAGGCTGTGTGCGGGTGCTGTTAATCCCGGGAAATCACTGCGCTCTGCTTACTCTAGAATCTGGCTTCTTTTAAAGCTTGAGTTTGATAGATCACAATCCATTTCAGCTGATAAGCAGGTCGCTGAGAAAAGGATACATTATAATTGAACGAATGCAGTTTATTGAAAAAGACGCAGGCTGCTCGTGGTATCAGATACATTTCTTCCTGAAACACCGTTTCAGGCAAGAAACGTCGAGTGTATTGTATCACTGGGCCCCTGTGCAAAATATAACCATATATGTGGCATACGCCTTATATATTTGTCTAGCATAATAAATAAATTCTTTCAATAATTGTTCATCTCATTCCCTTGAAGTGTTTAATGTCATATTATTCTTTGTTGTCTTGTTAAAGACAATATTCCAAAGTTATTATTACTTAATGCTATTGCGTCAATTCCTATGCGTATTTTATACAAGTAATCAATCTCACAAGGCAGAGAAATGGACATCTTTGCTGAAAAATGAAATTGAGATATGTCCACCTTAACTTAGACAGTCAGCTAAAAGTTAACATCATATTACTGTGGCATTCTGTGTTTTGGGTTCTTTCAAATTAGGGCTGTTTTGTGACTTTTCTGCTGGTCACAGTGTGAGATGTTTACTTTTACAAGCTGGCATGTAGTAAACACTATATGACAGGATTTTAACAGTCAGTTGTTCCTGTTTTCCTCCATGCTGGGGCTGTGTGAGACAGCACAGTGAGGTGCTTCAGAATGGGACCGGAAAGATCACTTATAGATGATTATACCTGGATTTATTAATAATGAGCTCCAGCTAATGATGGTGATAATGATGTGATTGTTATTGTTACAATGTAACATGTATCTGTAATATATTCAGTACAAACATTTAAATGCTGGTGCATTCAATTGTTACATACTAATTTATAAATTAAACATAGCATTGTAGCCTACATTAAAAGTGTACAAATATTCTTTTTATTTGGCTCTTACCTGAACGAGAAGTTTAGAGCCTGAATGTAAGTTAATAAAATTACAGGTGCAGTTATTTGTGTGGGTCTGTGAAGTTGCTGGTGTGTCTTCACACCAATAGTGAGAGCAGTAAAAGATTAGTGTAAGAAGAATTTAGTTCATAAATATGTTTGGCTGAGATATCAGTCATATTTTTAAACTGCGCTGACGGCATAAATGAAGAAAACCGACAACTCGGGATGTTTTATTTTTTTTCGTTCCGACTAAATTGTAACACACTTCTCTGTTCAAAAAAAGTGATATATACAAGTCAAACATCTTTAATCTCGCAATTATCACATTTTAATTAATGGAACTGTGTCCCCTGCTCTCTGTGTCTGGTGCAGGTTTGCTGTCTCTGTCTACAGGCGCCCTCCCTGTGCTGGCTGCATTTTTCTGGGCACTCTGGTCCCCCTTCACCCATAAACATGCAGATTAATACCCATTAAAAGTGAAATGGTTTTTTATGATGAGTGCATTGGAATGCTTTTCACATATCCCACTATGCTGTCCTTTGCGACATGCGCACATGCATATTATATCATATATAATGCTTGGGATCTCAGCACCACAACTGGCCATTCAGCTGGCACCTCTAGAGCACTTTGGAAGGTCTTGGGCTTGTAGGCAACATTGCAGGTCAGGCAATGGTGGTATTTGAATCAGCAACCTTCTGATTACAGGGACCTAACCCATTGAGTCACTCACCACTCCTTGTGTGGTACCCTGCAGTGGACTGCTGTCCCGTCTGAGGTGTATCCCTGCCCCATACCTTACACTGACTGAGAGAGGTTCCCTCCACCAGCTCAGTAGTTAGAGCTATGGAAATATTTTAAAAAATAGCTGAATAAGAGCTGATAAAACCTTTTTTTCCCACCTTCTGAAAACACAGAATGTGTACCCAGCATACGTGCTTTAATATTTGCTGAGAAGCTTGTAATTGCAGAATCTCCTACCACAATTACATGAAGACTTCTCCCAGCATGTGAGCTATTTGCCCGGGTCCCTTGTTTGTAAAGGCGGCAGTTAAACAGCTCTGACACGCAGTGCGAGGGACCACTGCAGCCGGGAACGCACAAAGGCCACCAGTGATAATGCTCATTAATGTGGCTATTGTAGGCCCTGCATTGGGTCCTCATATCAAATCCCCTCTGAATGGCATCCGCTCCCTGCACTGTCAGAACCCATTAAGTATATCCCAGTGCCCCCCCCCCCCCAGCTGACAGAGGCAAACCCAAACCGGACTTCTGTCATTAGCATTTTAAAATGAGCGATCAGCTGGAATGGGGCAGGCAGAGATGGGGGGGACAGGTGGGACAGGTGGGACAGGTGGGGCGGGGGGATAGCCAGAGATGAACCATTACTTTTTTTTCATAATTCATTTTCTATGTAGTGGCTGTTTTTACTACTAAGTGTAAAAGTTAAATTGTTATGAAATGATCAGTGGTACTATTATTAGGTGGCATTAGTGGGCAGCTATTTGGTGTCTTGGGCTGAAGACGGCGCTGGGATTTTAGTGGGACAGGTCCCCAGAACCCAGGCCTCGGCCTGCTTTACATGTCTATATCACGCTTTCTGCATTTGCTAACCGTGTTTCCAATTTCTTACAAAAAAATAGTGTCACCGGGAGTATCCCAGCATGTAAATATATTTATTTTCCTACATTAATAATTGAATAATTAGTTCATGGAGGCATCAATTAATTAACTAGGCTGACGTTTGTCGTTCTGATACCAAAGTGCCCGGTTCCCCGGCGCCAGGTTTGAGACCCAGCTGTTTCCCATTTCATTAGTTTTAGGGTGACTCCGGCTGTAAATGTCCCCAGGGATCGAGGTGCGTCGAGGTGCCGGGCCAATAAACGCCTTTGTTGAGGAGTAAATGATTTGCTATAATTAACCCTGACCTGCTTTGATGGTATGTATCATTGAGACCCAGGGCACTATTGTAGGGGGGGTGTACCCCCACCACCCTGCACATGACGGGGCACATGACAGGAAGTGTCACTCTTCCGAGGTCCCCGTCATTATGGCTGGCCTTTGAAATGCTCACTGAATCGGACTCTGTGTCACTAAGCTCCGTAAACTGCCGCCTTGTGTCAGTCTGTCGCTTTGAGTTGGGGGCGGGGCTAAGTTACAAGTGTATGGGGGGGGGTGGGATTTCTGTCAGGAGACACCGGGAGCCGCGGCGACCGGGAGTCACCAGAATGTGCCGGCATGGCGCAGCCGGAATAAATGCAGGATATCCTGCCAGGGGACCTCTGGGGAACCACTCAGACGGCTTTGCACCGTGGGCCGGAGGAGTGACTCATAGACACTAAGGGGGGGTGGGGGGGGGTGCCACAATCCGCCCAGCTTAGCCGGGGCTCCCCGTGCAAAACTTTCAGGGAGTCATCATTTCCACCCCAGTGTCAATTCGGCAATCGGCCACTGAGGGCAAGCCCCCCGTTGCCAGAAAACAAGTGGCCTGAGCAAAAACAGCTCTGCCCCCCCCCCCCACACACACACACCCACGTGCGTCCGCTGGGTGATTGTGTCCGACAGAGGTGATTAAAGCCAGCACCCGCTGACCCTTGTTCAGCATCACCATCAGGACGGGGAGGCGTCCCAGACACCCCCACCCTCCGGCCATTTTGACTCCCACGTCTTTGACTCCCACGTCTTCTGCCTAACTGGCCCCTGACTGGCAGAGCAGCCCCTCCACCCCGGGATTCTGCAGAAGGGACCAAGCTGTCACATGTGTGCAGCCTCTGCCTTTCGGCATGTCCCTTTCATGATCCCCATGGCACTGGGGGCCATGTGGGGGGGTGGGGGCAGGCCCCTCACAGCCAGGTCTATTCAAAAGGGTGGGGGCTTGTGTCAGTGCCAGAACCAACGTGATGGGGGGAGCACCAGAAATTTGGGGTGGCAATGGTAAAAGTTATCAATTGAGGGAGGTGGGATTTCTTTTGAGATGGCTTGCCCCCCCCCCCCGGGATGGCCTGAATGGGGGCTCACCTTATTCCTGCAGCCCCCTATATGCGGTGGGTACCCCCTAAGTGTCAGACGTTAGTGCACATGGTCCAACCCCCCCCCCCCCATGCTCTGTTTTTCTGTAGCGTGTTATGTGACAGCAGCATTGCAGCGATGTTTGTGATTGTTTTAACTGACCGCTCACTCACCAGCCGACGTTAGAGCTCATCACAGCCGCTCGAGTGCACCACTGAAAAGCCGCATGTTTCTGCTCCCAAACCGCCGACGTCAGCACGCCGATAGTGGGGGAAACGCTTCCTTTGTGGGCCCATCGGCACACTTTTGTTGCGGCGACAATGGAAATATCGGATAACAAGGGGTGCTGCCAAATCTCCTCGGCGGCCGAACATATCCCCCCCCAAACCCGGGCTTTGATAACATTGTGAGGTGAGTGCGATTATGGTCCCGTGCCTCCCCAGGCTGATGGCTCAGATCATATCGGATCATAAAGCTGTCACGCCTTTCCGAGGCTCAGAGTGACTGTTTTTCGCTCTCCAGGGAACCCCCCCCCCCCCGTCTCTTTGCAGGATTGCATTTTTCTTTCGCTCTGTTTTTTCGTAAATGCAGATCAGTCGCAAACCAGCCGTTAGCGTCCTAGAGTCTGTTCCTGTGATCCGGCTCGTTTTGATGGCCTTGAGTCCATTTCATCTTTCTGGAGACCGGCGGGCGGTGATGTCAGTGCAATTTCGGCCCGTTTGATGCGTCGTGCTTTTCCTTTCATTATGATCCATTATTCACAGTCTTAGGAGCCTCAAACGATCCCTTGACCTGCGCCGACCCGACGAGTGGGCCGGCGGCATTCGGTGTTCGATCGGTAATGCCTGGCCCGCCTTTGGGACTGCGTCTCTCTGTGATTGGGGATCTGAAGAGTCTCAATTGCACACATCACACGGGGGCGAGTGTTGCCTTTACTGGACTGGGTGGTCGTAAACAGGCACAAACGTCTTTTTTACACCGATGTGGCCCCAGGCAATGGGGGTGAAATAGTAGGCAGTCAGGATGGGCTAACAAGGTGAAAACACAGTTAATATCCTGTAAAATGTTTAAAACCCGGGTTTAGCCGATTGAAAAGGTATTATTAGTCTCTGCAGAATTTTTAGAGCATTTTTTGCTGCAGGAATGAGATGTCTTTTTTATTTTAAATGATATTTGTATTCCTCACTCACAGTTGGAGGGTGGTGTCGAGTTTGCAGAAAGTCAAATGTTAAAGAAGGACATGTGTGGGAGAGATGCTAGGAAACCAAAATCTGACCCCTCAGCAGGGGAGGGCAGTATAGGGTCAGGGGGCAACTTCCTGTACCTGCCACTCTGCCAATGCTAAAGCTTTAGGGGAATAGCGGAAAAGATTTATTAGAAGTACTTCCCATGAGCTCTGCTATTATGGGATGGAGGGAAGGCATTACGCACTGTTTTTTGGGTAGGTATGTCCTATCTAACAAGGATCTTGCTGCCATTCAACTAAGGTCACGTGCTCATAGTGAGTTACTATGTTTCATTGTGTCTGACCATCCATGCAATAATGTTAGATGGCCCTTTTTAAAATGATTCTTTGAATAAAATGTGTACTTTGTGTCAGATCCATTACGCTGCTGGGTAGCTTTATCAAAGTACTGGTTCAGAAAAAAGAAGGTGGTTCATTTGTGTTCCCTGTCCTGCTGGGATGGATTGATGTCCTGTCCAGGGTGTACCCCATCCATCCATCCATATTCCAACTCCCTTATGCGTTCAGGGTAGCGGGGGGTCCGGAGCCTATCCCGGAAGCTACGGGCACGAGGCAGGGAACAACCCAGGATGGGGGGCCAGCCCATCG
>JAODKL010000009.1:11866587-11891969 GCA_026780765.1 Petrocephalus schoutedeni
ATGCCATACTGTTACTGAATATAACTGTCATACTGTTACAGAGTACTAACAGAATGCCATACTGTTACTGAATATAATTGTCATTCTGTTACAGAGTACTAACAGAATGCCATACTGTTACTGAATATAACTGTCATTCTGTCACAGAGTACTAACAGAATGCCATACTGTTACTGAATATAACTGTCATACTGTTACAGAGTACTTACAGAATGCTATACTGTTAATGAGTATAACTGTCATACTGTTACAAAATAAGACAAAAATGCTAATTTTAGTGTGAACTGGGTGGTATGTGGTCATTCAGCATTTTAGTCTGTTTGACCTCTGTTTGTGAAATCGACATAACAAGAACCGAGCACTGCAGCCATCTACATGAGAGATGGAGGTTTGGGGAGAGATGAGTCTCACCTGAATAACAAATTTAAATGAAGTGAATATCACTTTTGGTCCCCATTCATCTGCATTGGAATGTCTGCAGTTGAAATGAAAAGGAAGTCTGCGTCCTGCAGGTTGGGGTTTAATTCATCCCGTCCTCTACCTCCACAGCCCCCCTCGGCCCATCTGACCACCCACAGGATTGGCAGCAGAGGCCTCAAACGTGGGGCGGGTCCTGGGGCCCGTCGCCACCGGGTGGCAGCTGTCAGAGGGCCGCGTGGCCATTACTTTTCCCACGGCTGACTTTGATGTTTTAACAATCCATACATATTGACCAGGACTGATAATAAACAATTTGATTAGCCTCTTTCTACAGGCCGGCCTTTCAATCACTTTTGGGGGGGGGGCACCGGGCGAGCGGAAGGGAGGGAGGCTCTCTTCGGAGGTGCAGACGAGTGCCGGAGAGACGGAGCGTGAAAGAGAGAAAGGAGCGGTGCGGATGAAGCCCCCCATCGCAGAATGAGGCGTCTTGGGCTGATTAGGGCTCCGCCTTCAGTGAATTGGACAAGACAGCTGAGCTGCTGGGTTATTAACTCCCTTAGAAAATTCTGCTGCTCCTCCAGGGCCGGCCTGGATACTGCGATCCGGATCGATAAGCAATCTCCGGTGTGTGCCGCGTGCCTGCTGGATTCATTTGTCTCTCCATGCTGCAGTCTCTCTGTCCACTGGATAAAGCACCTGCACGGCCCCCCCACCTGCGTGGCCACCATGTCCGGGGACACACACCAACCTACCCACACACACAAACCCCCCAGCCCTCCCCAACTGGAGGTTGTCTTTTTTTTCTAAATAATGACCCTGGGGCTAAAGGAACAGCTGCCTGCATCTATTACATCACCACACCAACACCCCAGGGCCCCCATATACAAACACATGCACACACACGCCCCCCCAGCAAGGCTGTCGCTAGACGGACAGGTGTCACAGGGACCTATGGCATGGGGTGGGGGGGTCCGAGGTCGGCATGTGCACATGCTTGGTGTGAGCATCATATGATGGAAGTTATACTCTGATAATCTACATCAAGTGAATTCTCATTTGAAGTACAGAAACTTTTTCAACATAATGCACCGTGTATAGCAGGACGGGTGATATTAAAGATGTACTGTGGTGTAGTGTGCTGTTTAAGACTAACCCAGCGCTACTGACAAATTTGGGCCTCCACAAGTGTGTGTGTATGTGTGTGTTTGCATAGATCACATTTGGGGACAAACCAGAAATTTGAAACTGACATTTATTCAGGTCCCCATTTGGAAAACCTCAATTTTATAAAAATCTGTGAAGAATCATAAAAGCCAAAAGTCTCATTTTTGGGCTGGTTACTTATGGTTAAGGTTAGGGCTGGGTATGGGTTAAGGGTGTTGTGATTGGGAATAGGGTTCTTCCCATAGAAGTGAATGGACAGTCCCCATTTAGATAGGCATGCAGGGTGTGTGTGTGTGTGTGTATGTGTGAGAGTGTGTGTACGCACACATGCTTCCAATGCATCTATTTCTTGTGCTGGGGTTTGAAGGCGGATTTGCATAGTGATTGTGTTTGCAGATTCAGGAGAGCTCAGCTGATAACTTTTAGTGATTAGCTGGAGCATCGACCCGTTTTGATGGATCTGTTTACGGGAGAGAGAGCATCCAGGAAACACTGGAGACAGCAGAAGGCCTGGTCAGAGAGGCAGGACCCTATTCGGCCCTCGACGCCGGCCCCGGGGCCCCTGCGAGCATTACTGTTCTTCCTGTCCCCTGTCGCAGCTCCATCCCGGATCCTAGGCGCGAGGGATCAGCCTGTGCATTATGAGGGGTAGAAATAGCTTTGGCCTACAGCAGCATGATGGATGGTGACAGGACTGGGGGGGGGTGTGGGTGCACATTTCCAGCACATGCTGTGGCAGTCTGCGGGCGCTTTCAGCATGCCGCTGCCGGCTCGGATGGGGATGCGAGGCAGACAAAACAGGAAATTTATCATAAATATTTCGGCGCTTTTAATCAAGTGGTGGCCGTTAGCTGGTTAGCTCGTTGGGGCTGATTGTCGCTTTCCGTATGTTCGTCTTGAAGCGAGGCACGGTGCGGCGTGGCGCCAATGTGTGAGCGTGTGTATCATGTGCCCCCCCCCCGCTTGTCTTGCACAGTGATGGGGTAGGAAGCAGAACGCAGATTGCTTTGATAAATTAAAACTGGCAGAGCAAACGCTTCTATTTAAAGCAACTCATTGGGGGGGGGGGGGGGGCTCAGGAATCCCCTTCAGCATCTGAACCTGAGATCTCATGAAACACACCTTTTATACTGGCCACACGCACAGCGGGACAAAAAGCAGTTTGCATCCGGTCTGTTTGGTCCCTCGTGGCTGCACCCGGGACACATGGCAGCTGCACTTCATCAGGGACACCTAACTGCTTCGGAAATGACCAAGTGTGCGGACCGCACTGTGTAAAACCCGGTCACACACACACACTATGGGAAAAGCCATAATCCCAACAATGACAACCTTAACCCCAGCCCAGCCTTAAAATTAACCATAAATAACCAAACATAAAGCAAGTTTTTTTTGTTGCAGTAACAAACTGTGTTTCCCCTTGTGGGGACTGAAAAGATGGTTCCCACAATGTGAAATTAATGCGTTTTTTGTGAAATTAATGGGCCTAAATATCCCCACAATGTAATATATCCATAATACACGCCCATATACACTTTTGTTCATTATTGTTCATTCTTATTGTCCTGCAGTTTGCATATGCTGTCCTCTAGGTTCTCCGGTTCCCTCCCATGTCTGTAGACGACAATTCTTGAATTGTCCATCTGTATGTTTTTGTATGTATGTGTGCCCTGTCTATTGGACAAGTGGTTATGAAAGAAGGAAGGATGCATAAATGCCAACAAAACTTTATTAATAATAATAATAATAATAACACTATGAACACTCACCCAATAATGATTACTTTTAATGCTATAGAACAGTAGCAGGGTGGAATTTTGCGATTTACTTTTTTGACACATGCAGGTGTCTGGTGCTCAGATGAATGACAAATGCTAACCCTATCCCTGGATACACTGTCGGGCCGCTGCGTGTGCTTGGAAATTGATGAGTTCCAGAGCCCCCCGTAAGCCGCGATCCATTACCACAGGCCGCCGTCTTTCCTGCCCTCCTTACTTCATTTATAACGTTTTAACTTGTGCTGTAATTCAATCCCTGTCGAGAAGTTTTTCATTAAAGCCTTTGTCGCTGCCCCCCGTCCCTCTTTTTTCAAGGTCATTTGTAACTTGGAATCTATAAAGATTTGAATGGCGCAAGTTATATGAATTCTTAGTATTTAATAGCAAAGTTAAAAATTTCCATTTCAGGTCTGGAGTTTTAAACGGACCCCACAGTCCATATGCCAGAGCATGAAAGGGCTGCCTGGTTACTCAGTGTCCACACGGCTGGCCCGTCTCACGCGCGCCCACACACGCACACGCACGCACACGCACGCCTGGAGAATGTACACACAGAAAACAGCGCTGGAGTAGCTCTAAGAGCTGGCCATCTGGGACAGGTAGCTTAGTGCATAAGGAGATACACCTGCAACAAAAAATGGCTCTTCTGTTGGACCATTTACCAGGGCGATTAGCTCAAGTCGCATCAGTAAAAAAATACCCAGCTATACAAATGGGCTAATTAAACGCCGCTTCGGTCCAAAAGCATCTGCTGAGCAACTAAAAGTAATTCATGAATAACGTGAGGGGCCTTGGATGCGTTTCTATTGGTCATTTGAGCTGACTGCTCACCCCCCTCCCGCCACCCCACCCCCACCATCTGCAATTTGCCGCTCGTGTTCTGGCCGAGTTGTGAATAAATCCATTCATTAAGGCCTTTGTCGTACACCGTTTGAAAAGAGTTGGTTTGGGTTTAATGAAATTATGCATGAAACCTCGCGTGAAACCCGATCCCAGAGTTACTAATTGGAAAATGAAACATGGCCGATCCCAGCGCAGGCTTCATGGGCTTAGGGGGTGCCCTGGCGTGACAAGCAGCTACAGCTGAGCCAACGTGGCCACTAGGGGGCTAACAAGGGTGCCTCAGGCCTCAGGGTGCCTCTAAGAACGGTTGCGCCAGCCAAGGTGCGAATGCACAGAACAGTCACCGGACTACAGTCAGGGGCACATTAACACCGCCACAGTCACGGATGTCAACGGAACTGCGGGGGTGGCGGTAAAAGTCGTCAATTGGGGGTAGGAATGTGAAAATGTAACTAGTTTAGGTCCCTCTCCAGCAGAGGCATTAAAGGCCCCCCGATGACCTTTTATTTATTTATTTATTTGTTTGTTTGTCTGTTTGTTTTAACATGCAGGCCAATGAGAGTGGCTCTTCCTTCCCGCACGGTGACAGTGACACAGGTGAAGTGCCCCTGGGAGGTGACTCCCATGTCCTGCCGAATGAAGGTCAGTACTTGTCACGGTGGGCCTTGCGCTTACAGGAATGACACCTGATCTCCATGCCCCGCTCCAGTGCTTGCTTTGCCTGCATCTCCTTGGAGGTGCCTTTGGGCTGGAAAAGACCTGCTGTTTTCACTACTCCCAGTATACACCCCCCCCACTCCACCCCACCCCCCAGTGACGATAAGCAGAAGCGACTGCGATTTCATTCTGTCCTGACTGCAGTCCTTGCATCCCAAGCATGCTCGGGCGCCATCCAGACCTTGAGGGGTGCCGCCAACTGAGGGCACATCAAGAGTGTGCGAGAAAGTTTCGGCACTGTCAAAAGAATCAGCCCCATTAACAGCGGCGGACTGTCGCGTTTTGGGGCTGCAGCCGGGTGGGGCCGCTGCTCAGTCACAAACGGCATGCCACTCAACCACGACAATTCTGCCTTTTAGTTTATGGTACAAAATTTCTATAACTTATACATGGTAAAATACACACTATTGTCTTATATCTTAATGCTTTTCTACATAATATGCTCTGGGTAAAGTCAAATAGAGAGCCATCTTATAGCAGTAGTGCCCCATTGGCAGATGGCAATGGTGGAATTCCTGCTGCATGCATCATGCATAATTAACCTTTATTTCACGGTTTATGGATTAAAACTTTGATTGAGGACAGACTTTTGCATTAAAACCCATTTATCCAGCGGCTCTTGTTGTTGCTGTTTGATTGATTTTTAAGTTAGAGGAAGGCAATCAGTAAGTGCCACACAATCAAGGACATGCGGCAGATTAGGCAATCGCCAGGTGATCAATGAAAATATTCCATGATTTGCTGGTTGCGCGATTCCCGCCATAAATTAAGCCCATAACCTGCGGGTTAGTTAGCAATAAAACAAGAGGCTGCGACAGGACAAACTATAAGAGATGAATTAAGTGGATGGAGAGGAAGTGGGAGCTGGGTACTGTAATGAGACAGAATTACAGTCCCCCGCTCAGTTGCGCGGGCCCCTGCGAAGCTGTCAGCGCCTAATGGCCCTCCTGAAGAGCTCGCATTTGTCACTCGGCCTCCACGCCTGTGTTTATTTTTTTTTATCACCCGGATGCAATGTCATCATTTTACGGATTAAACCGCTGACCCTTCGGACTCGTCGATGCACCCCTTCCGGAAGGAAGGAAAAATAAAACTGCCAATAGGAATAATGAATAGACAAGGCGCTGTTTATGTCATTAGGAGGAGGCATGGAGGCGGGGGCCTGACTGTAGCACTGGCTCTTCTGCATTTTCATTTGGCGTGAAGTGTTTACGCTGTCAGCTTCTGGTGTGGATTCCTGCGTCCGTTCACCGCAGTGAGACAGGCTCCCGGTGTGGGTCCGGTACATGGCCCACCAGGCTCTCCTCTGTCCATTGAGAGTCTCCACCTGTTGAGTAGGTGGAGGCTACGCTTCGGACCACAGGATCATGCTCCAGCAGGAGGAGTAGCTCACTGCTAATGGACCCGGGGAGACTGATGATCCCGACGGCGACACGGGGCGTGTTCGATTCTATCATCTGCTCCTGGCGCGTGTCTGGGTCGGCTCACTTTATCACAGGAATCACCTAAAGTGCCTCTTATTTCATCATCCAGGAGGCTGGCAGAGGATATCTCTTTAAATTATATGCCTCACCCCTGGCCCCCAGCCATCAAAAAAAAAACAAGTACCGGAGTAAAATCATCTTGCTTCTCAACAGCCAGGTCCAGGATCATTAACCAAAGGAGCAGTTCAAGTTCTGGACCACAATGGAACCCGAAGCTGGCTGAAAGCATCTTCTGGTACCTGATCTGAACTTCATTGCCCTGTCTGCCCATCCAAGAAAGAATCTTGGTCTTGATGTCTTAAAGGTGCATAGATTACACATAGTGCTGCAAAGGTTTCTCCTGCTACACTTGCCAAATTCATGGGCCCAGTCATGTCACTTTATGGTCTTTTGTCTTAACATCCTACTAAACACTCCTTAATTTCCATCCAGATATCCTACTACTAATGTCCTACCAAACAGTCCTCACTCTCTGCCCCAGTACTCTGTGGCTCTGCCATTCTGTCCTAATTTCCACACTCATTACTCCTACTCTGTATATTTCATTCTATCCTCCTTAGATTATCTTCTTAAACTAGAATATCAGGGACTACAGTGACCACGGTGCTCCATTGGTGGGCTTTCCGATCCAGTGAAAGTTTGCAGTTGCCTTTAGAGGTGCACTCTGCCCCCCATGGTGGTGAGGGGGGAAGGTGGAGCTTGTTAGAATGGCCATAATGTGGCGGTACAGTATGCTGGGCTGTGACTTTGGTTACCCTTGGAAGTCATGCACCCTCATGAGCCAACATCTGAAGAGCGGATAAAAAACTCTCCATTGCCTCAAAGCAGCTGCGGGGCTTAACATTGTCAAAAGGGCTTTTATTTTCTCATTCACATCGACCCCCTGTGTGTATTTTATTGAGCTGTTCTCATCCCAGGGAAGTCCCCATCTGCCATAAGCTATGTCCAAAATATCATTTTGAAGTCATTACTGCGAGAGGGCACGCCTCGTGCACACTCCATCAACGCCAGAGAAGACCAGCTTTCTAGTAAAAAGGAAAAGGGTTTTATTCAGCAGGTACAGATTTAGAATGTGTTCATTTATTGGTATATGTTTTGATGTGATAAGTCCCACTTAGGCAGTCCCCCCACCTGACACACACATAAATGACAGGACTGCTTCAAGGAACAAACCAGATTTGACTTGAGTCACAATGTGACTTTTACGTGCCTTCTCCCGGTGATGTAAAATAATACTCTACCTACATTTCTGTGAATAAAAACTCCTGCTAAGTAGCTCAATGCATGAATAATAAATTGCCCTGTAAAAATGTCCAATTGCTCAAGGCTTGATCAGAGGGGAAGGTGGCTTCCTGCTGTATTCCCCAAAGAGCAGCCATGACGTGACATCACTTTGTTCATGTCCCCACTGTCTTCATGATTACCCATCATGCCTTACTGCGCAATGAGGTGAACTACGCTGATGCTTCCAGCCACTGATGGCATGCTTTTAACCAGGATACCTACAATGTAAATGTTTGATTCTACCACTGTAATGGGACAAAATAAATCTTTAGATAGGGTGTTTTATGTAGCTAATGCCCTTGGGTAAAACAAAGAGTGGCTAGTTCAAAGTGTTTGATAAACTCTTCAATCTTAAATTCCAAACAAAGTCAAAAGAAAAAAAAAAAACTTCAAAAAGCAGGAATGTTCCACACAGACGGGCCAGATTCCACAATTACGATGATAACACCAGTGGGGAGAGAGGGTGCTCCTGTGCATTTTGGGAGATGTTACCACTGGGCGCTTGCTGGGTGCAGTGCTGTGCTTCGAGCTGCAGGACGAGCTAAGGCTGTTGTCACATTTGTGTAAGACGCACCTCCGAAAGCTGTATATGCGCTCATAGAAAATAAATTTCCCACAATTCATCCCCCCATTCCAGCAAATTAGCGAGTCTAAATCGCTCTTATGTGTAACTGGAAACTGGTAAATGGTTTAATTATGTTTAGAGGATTTATTGAGGTAATGTACTATAGTTACGAATTAAAAGCTCGCTTTGCACTCATGTCAGATGTGCAGTTGACACAGTGTGTAATTTACCTCTGCCAATCTGTTTTGTGCTCATGCACACAAGATTGTGGCCTGCTTCTTGCACCAAAGGCGGTCTATTTATACCGAGAATAAATTTGTGTGTATTTATGTGAATATAACCAACCAGCTTCAACCCTTGAAGCATGGCACTCCTTAACTGGTTTTAAATTAAGAAAAGAGAAAGTTTACCACGGTTGAAGGGCTTTCAAGTAAACTGATATGCTCATGAAGAGCCCCCCCCCCCCCTCCCCCCCCAGTTCTGAGGACTCGAGCGTCCAAGCATGAAGCAGATGATGGAGGGTGAAAGAGCTTCATATCTCTGGGCGCTGTGGCCGCACGCTGACATCTCTCCCAAACGTGTGGCTCCAGACGATGTAGGGCAGTTTCCGATACGGATCTGCAGATACTTTCCCGTAATGAGCACTCTTAAGATGTCCATAATGTAAAAGAATCAACTATTAGCACTGAGCCTGTATGTCTGATAGCAGGACATGTGAAGAATGCTGCAAATGGCTGTACCCGAAAGTCACTTTGTTGGTGTAAAGACAGAGGTGGACATTTCAGGTCCAGAAAGGGAAAATCCAGACCAGGATTTTGTTGAGTATAAAGAATCCCAGTCACATAGTACTCAGCTGGTTGGTTGAAACAAAATCCCGTTCAGGATTTTTACTTTCTGGACCTGAAATGTCCGCCTCTGTGTATAGATCATGGCATACCTTAAGCCAGTGTTACTTAATGTGGTCCTCGGGAACCCCAGACGGTCCACGTTTTTGCTCCCTCCCAGCAGACATGTGCACTGTCCAGCAAGGAGCTGGAAGGGAGCAAAAACATGGACTGAATGGGGGTCCCTGAGGACTGGTTCGAGAAACACTGGCTAATGTAAAAGCTCCACCCCATCCCTGTGTCTCTACCTTTTAAAATTAAGGGTATTTCTCATGAAGAAGTGTTATTTATTTAACCACTTCCTGAATGGCTACCTGGACCTGAAGTCACTGAATACATGTTGAAAATATCATGCTTCTATCTTCAGTGACCCATGTGACTGTTTTTGGAAGATCAGGCTCAGCCTGTGACACGGCAGGGAATGAGCAGTGATTTTTACATTTAGGCTCTAGTACTGGAAATTTCACATATTATTCCAGTCTCGTCTGGTGTAATGTTCAACACATCAAACGTGAAACATGAAAACGGCTATCTCCCTTATTTATTGCTATTTGCCAGACACCTTTGTCCAAAGCGAGACACAGTACAGGTGAGGAAAGCACTGGAGTCAGGCAGCATCCAGCACTCCTAAAGCAGTTAGGTGTAGAGGCCTTACACATATGCCCTTCTCTTCTAGCCATGGGATTCAAACCCACAACCTAACAGACATGGGCAGAGATCCTACTGAGCTATATATTACGCATTAAGTAAACTGCAAACCTATTGTCTTCATTGAGCATAAATCTGGACTAACAATCTATAACACTGATATAGAGGGGGATGTTATTTAGGGGGATTCAGGCTGTGGTGGGTTTTAAGTTGGAGTGGCAGCTATTCACATTAATGTAGCCCCCCTGCCCCAGGTTCCATAAGCATAAATGCATATTTCCTACTTATTTCTGTCCACTTTCCACTGCACTGAGCAGGAATCCCAGTCAGCAAGTCTGGGTGAACTGGGAATATAGTTCTCCTAGGTTTTAAAGCACTGAAACATACTTAAGTACTGTACCGTGTACGTCTGGTTTTAATTTCTAAGGGTCATTTCCCCCTGTAAAAAACAAATCCTCAAGAGGAAATGATTGAATTTTAGGAAAACGTTTGGCAAACTTTTGCTACCTTTGGGAATTTTATTTTCAAAACATGCCCCTTTTGATTGAAAGGATTTCCAGAACAGAGCAACGTCTGTTTCAGAATGAGTTACACGTTATTTGTTTGTATGCTTATAAGATCGATGGGGCCCTAGGTAATTCCCCCGTGTGTGAATTAGAGTGTAAAAGGCAGGGCCGTCATTTGGCACGGACGCACCGGTCGATGCGCAGGCGCCTGGGGATCGAGGCTCTGTCACCACTGCCGTGTCCAGGAGGTCTCCCAGGGTGGCGGGGCACTGACAGCCTGCATGCGCACGGAGGCAAGCGGCTGCCCGCTCCCGTGAATATGATCCCCAGCTGAGCAGGTGGGAGGCAGCCCTTCCCGACACGCACGGGGGGCCCAGCAGGGGTATGGGCGGGGGGTGTCAGCTAAGCAGAACCCTGGAGCTGCTGGGAATGGGGGGGGCAGGGGGCTCCCATCACTCCCCACTCTGTGGCGTGAGCTTTCTCCACAGCATCCCTGGAAAATGAGCTCGGGCCATTAATTAATGAGCGCTGTCCAAGGGCTAGTGATGGCCAGCTGTCGGGCTCTTCTGCTGTCAGAGTCCCCCCCCCCCACCGCCCAAGTGCAAGCTTCTCAGGTGCAGTACCCCCCCATTTCCAGAAAGCAAGCTCTCACTGCCTTCTTCTTACTGCTGCGCTTACATCAATGTTGAGAAAACAGATGGGGTCCAGCAAGCATACCTGTGCACAGGTGAGGAACATGACACGGGCACAGGCCCAATGGCCATGTGGGTCAAGCATAGGAGGCTGCCAGTATGCAGCTTATTTCGTGGATATATGATATTTCCTTTGTTTTTTTTTCCTTTGCATTCCAGTATAGCATAACCTTGAAAAGTTTGTGGGCATGCTGGTAAAATGAACAGCTGTGGAAGGGGACTTCATATGTTTTGGCACAAAGAGACCACTGGGGGGCAACTTGAGCCTTAAGGGGGCGCTGTGGAACACTTGAAGGGTTGGTGTAACAGTGATGATGCTGAGTGTTGCCTCTTTAGCTAAGTGAGAAAAAAAAACAGTGGGTAAGGCATTGGGAGATGAGGCCAGTGTATATTTATCCTTTGACTGGGGTGATGTGTGTCTTTGTGGGTTCAGACTCTGTGATCGGTACCATGATCAGAAGGTTGCTGGTTTGAATCCCATGGCAGGTAGTGCTCTTGCAGTACTGGATAAATGGCTGATTGTGTACCAAGCTTTGCTTTCTCCTGTGTGTTTCACAGGAGAATAAGGCATGATATATGAAAGCAAAACCATTCCTATATATTTGCAAAAAAGTTATATAAAAATTCATTCTATTTTAAGGCATGATTTTTAACTCCTACTAAACACCCCTTTATCTGTGACATGGAATTTTTTAACATAACAAATTTCCCATAATCTTAAAAGAAAATCGACCATCATACTTGGCATTCCCCTAAGGCAAGGAGGTGATCTCCCTGGAGATTCGTATGTCAGCTACTGAACTGACCATTGGCTGTATTTGAAGCAGCATCACATCTGATCAAAAGCCTGTGGTAGAGGTGATCAGGGGGTTAGATGAAGTTCTCATTATTACTGGGAGACAGTCGTTTTCAACATTTTTTTATGTATATCAAGCATTTTTTAAGTGCTTTTTGATAATTGTGCTTTGTACTTTTATAGCTCTTCGGTCTATTCCCAGTTCAATTTCCTCTTTTATCCGACGTTTGAAATATCGATTTCTGACAGATAAAAGCAAACATTATAATCTCACCAGCAAGCACGCAGTGAGCGAATTGCGCCAATGCAATGCATCGGGGAGGCATCCGCGTCCGTTCATTGCGTTTTCATCAGCCGAATTTACTTACTGCTTTTCGGAGACTTATGTAAAACACCCGTCCCTAGATGGGGCGTTGATATGGCCGATTCCCGGCGTGTTCCATCCGCCCCCCCGCCCTCGCCGCATGTTTTGAGAGGCGGCGCTGAGTCTCCCGCGGCGCTTCCGATGATTGCGGGCGCTTAAGCGCCTGTCAGAGACATCGGGAATAACTATGATTTATCTCCGTGGCGGTTTATGGAAGTTTAGTGTTTTCTGTTAACCCGGGCACTCGGAAGCAGCTTCACGTCGCCAGTCCGTCACATTAACCTGAATCAATCACGCTTTGATTCCCCCTATTAAAGAGCAGTGCGCTGTAAATAACTCCGGGCTGGGGGGGGGGGGGGGCGCCTCTGGTTTGCGGGGACCGAGGTCTTCGCACATAAAGGCGCGCTGCGGTATGCAAGGCTAACCGGGCCCGGGAGAAACGGGTTAGTGATGGGCAGATCCTCAGGGCGACCAAGAGAATGAGCAAAAGATGACAAAAACGATAAAAAAAACAATGCATATGACTGTGCGAAAATCAAAAATAAAGTATGGCTAACCCCTTTAACCTTAAATGCAAGTCAGTGCGATGGTCCTGCAGGGGTCGTGAACCTACATGCGGTGCGGGTTAGACTGCGCGCACTAACGCGGGGGCCGGGGGTCGATTCCCACTGCGCAAACGCTAAGGTTTGTTTTCAAGTAAATTATTTCTCTCTCTGTGCTGCATTTCGCTGAGGTTTAATGAAAATGCAGCCGATGATGCTGACAATGTTGCTGATGCCTAAGCAATTCTACGGACGTAGTATCTGTCCTGTCAGTTAAAAAAACGCCTTACCGTAAGATATGCCAACCCGCAAAGTAAATCTATCGGCTGTGCTTTTCATTTTTTCCGCTTGTTTTTCTGTTTTCCGCTGCAGCTGTGCAGACACTAGGTACGATTTACTGCAAACATTTGACCAGCCCAGGCCACCCATATTGACTTTGTTTGACAAGTGTAATCCTTTTCTTCTTCTAAGTCACTTCTATTCAGCGATCAATCACGGCATCAATGCCGGCAGACTACTATGAAGTGAAGGCTGACTCTTCGACCATCAGTAAGGGAGCCTATGGGCTCTCACTATAATATAGTGATTGATTCATCTTCAAAGAAATCTTAAGTGGCTCGATGCTTTTGCCGTAATGTGCTATTTGTTGACTACGGCTTTTTTTTGCACTCGGACCACAAGCCAGAGACTAAAACACCGCGGTGATCGACCGGGTTTATTTGATTTCGCTATGAATTTAACTTCTAAGATCACAATTTTCGCCCCTTAAATTAGCATTGCTTTACGGAATTTCAGATAAACGCACTATTTCAGATTTCGTAGCAGTAACGAAGGGGAGTGATTTCATGCACCCTTTGCAGTGACTTAGATGCGTACATTTTATATGAAACTACTCTGATGATTGTATTTAATGACACGGTTAACGTTAAAGAATCTTGCAGCAGAGAATACCGCGGCGTAACAAGCCTACATCTGAGGCGTCCTGCTCTTAAAAGGGGATGTATACACTTTGAAACAATCTCCAGTTTAGAGGACGCCTAAAGCAAGTCGCAGAAAGGGGGTGTTTTCTGCTGGAATAAAACTGTAATTTAAAACAAAATGCCCCCCTACTAAGATTTCTTCAGAGCGGAGCATAGGAGGGTCTGTCTGCCCATAATCGTCTTACTAGCCTGGGTCAGCTTGCAGGTTCAGCGGTTTGAGCTGGTGCAGCCTGACCCATTTGCCCATTTGACACAAGCAGATCCAAAACGGTCCACCTAGGAGTAAAGGAAGAACAGGATGAACCTCTGATTGGAATAAAACAACAGAGTAGGTCCTGAAACCAGACTGGTTTGAGTCCACCTTAGGGGCACCACAATATCCAGAAGCCAGATAGTTCATCTGAGTCAGAACTTGAGTCAAAAATTTCTGGTTGGTAAAATTTTAAGTAATTCAAATATTTAAGTAATTCAAATACACAGTCCCTTCTCCTTGGATACCTTCCTGGCTATGAGTGACTACTGAGTGAAGAACAGGCAATGGTGTTTTTTTCTGTCCATCCATCCAAACATGCTCCATATGGCTGAGCCTCTAACCCCTTCACTGCACAGACAGACCCCACAGCAGCTCCGCTGTCTTATACACTTGTAGTCTGTAAATGTGGGTTGTATGTGGGGGCAAATCTACGGTTTTGGAGGCGTATTAAAGGAAGTGAAGTAATTATGGGCGAGACAATATCAGTGACCCCTAGAATGCAATATAGTGCCTCTTTTGTCCTTGGCTCTACCATCTTCCCAGTGGGCAAAATTGCATCTTTTCACCCTTAACTCTCTTAAGGATGTCTGTGCTATTAGGAATCAGTGAGGTGTGACATTTTCTCTCTCTTGCCTCCCCCTCCTTCCCTCATTCCTTCTCGCTTTGTGTTTTGAGGTGATCTGCGAGCAGGTGGGCTGCTGCAGAGGAGGGGTGGGACGATCGAGGCATTCTGGAGGGAAGCCAGCGGTGGACCGGCGCTCATCTCCACGAGTATCACCATGGCGGCAGGTGTCGGATGCCCGTGTCAGCTATTCACTCCTGACAAATCAGCATTAAGGCACATCAGCTCTGTTTCTAAGCCCTACCACCACAGTTACTGCACGAAAGCCCCCCAGGTGTGTCAGGAGGACGAGGCAGCACCCCCTGCTGGCAGCTCCGGCCTTAACAGTCTCTGATCAATGTAGTCCTGCTGACCTTAATTGGACGAAAAAGCAAGGCAGCGTTTTGACTTCACAAAGTTATCTGACAGTGCGGTAATCCTCTTCTGTTTAATTGAATAGATAACGGAGATAAACCAGAATGCCTCTCCGCCATGACGGTCTGTCTCTGTCTCAGCCCCACTATTCTTTGTGTCTAGGAAGGATTGTTACAGACATCTATACTTTTTATCGTGTGCCCACTTACCGAAAGGGCACCAGCCTTTGTAGACTGAAAGTTAAATCTGTGTCTCCAGAGTATTGAACCCATCAAACACGGGCAAAATCGCTAGTTTTTTTAAATTCCTCCATAGATGCATTTCAATCTGGCTGTTCCTGACAGTCTTGAGTCGGGTATAGAGGAATCTGTCCCCTTAATGAGCTGCAGTGCGTTTTAATGCTTCTAAAGGGACAGAGCCGGTACTTAGGGTCCAGGTCCCACTTGGGTGTGTGTCTGTATTTCCATGTTTGTCCTGGTGCAGCTGAGCGATGGAGGGTCATTTGCAAATGAAAAAATTTCCCATTAATTCTGTGGGAAAATTGAGACCCCAGATACAACTTCTTTGCATTACTTGGACTCAATTTAAACCAATCATGCTAATATTATTTTGCAATCAACATATTAAGCAGTGACTCACACTGTTATTATCTATATATAATATAATGACGTTTTCCTGGGCGTGTGGGACCTTCAGTGATTTCACTGGCAAATTATATGCTTTTGAGTTCAGCACCTAATCTGTACAGACGTGGCCAGACCTTTACGTGGGACTGGGATTGCGAGGCTAGTACTTCGGCTTTGAAATAGATGCCTGGTTGAGGGACTGGGGAACATTACAGATTAAGATAGTATGAAACTGTACAGTGGACTCAACACCAGGGATTTGCGTAAAATATTTTAAACAGGATATTTGCTTAAATGTAAAGGGGTATGTCTGTGTATGTCTATGTATACTCTATACAAGGGTGTATGAGAGAGTTTGGTATTGAGGGGACACAACTGAAATGCAAAGGTCTATTTATTTGGGGGGGGGGGGGGGGTAGTAAGGGGAGGCAAATTAAATATACAGGGGTTACATGTTCCCCCTTATCCCTATGCCACTGATTGTACATATCAGCTTTGCTGTGTGAGTTACTGAAGAGTACTGGCCTAAATTGAGTTTATTCTATTGAATATCTTGAATATTCAGCAGGGGAGGTGCTGTTTAAGGATCTAGGCCCAGGAGAGCCCCTGATTTTAACACAAGCAAAGTACTTCATTCCAGTGGCAATAAATATGCAGAAATTTTGGTTATCTTACCAAAAGTTTTTGGTAAGATATTGTTTTGGTTGTCTTAACTCTTTTCTTTTTAGTTTATCTTTGCCAAGGCTGGACAATCATTATCCCTAAAGGAGCACCTTCAGTGTAGAGCCTCTCCCGCTTGTTTATTTAGCCAGAAACCATCCGATGTTTATAGTCTGCCATTAAAAACAGTCAAAGTCATTTGAGGAGGTAATTTCAGTGTGGAGAAAATGCCTTCAATCGATTGTACAGGACTGCTTATCTGGCCCTTTTTTCCCAGCAGAGGAGCACGCATCTCGCACTGCTCTGCAGCTCCTGTACCCCGTGCATCCGCATAGCCTGTGGCGTGATCGCCACAGATAGCCGGTAATTATTGTAATTATCAGCACTGCTGGGGCTGTCCCCGGTAAAACAGCAATCACCAG
This sequence comes from Petrocephalus schoutedeni, assembly GCA_026780765.1. Lineage (NCBI taxonomy): Eukaryota > Metazoa > Chordata > Actinopteri > Osteoglossiformes > Mormyridae > Petrocephalus > Petrocephalus schoutedeni. Next base: position 11,883,192 of record JAODKL010000009.1, read on the forward strand.
TTCAGACTGGCACAGAAAAAGAGCGATTCGTGCTGGAGCGTAGATCTGGACTGTGGTTACTAGCTGTTTCTATATAAGAGCTCCCACCCCCATGAGGATCAAGTGTTGGGATGTTTAGCGAAGAAACATAACAGGTTTATTTGGGGTTTCCTCAAAATCAATAAATAAGTACAAATGTCATAATCAAAATTTAAAACTCAGCTTGGGCCTTCTTGCCAATTACTGATGACCTTGTTAAAAAGTTGGTCTGTAACACATTTCAGGGACAGTCTGAATCACAGGTGTACGGTCTACTCCAGCCTAGTGGTCCCTAGGCCACTAGGTGTGAGAAGGGGGACTGGTTGGCACCTGTACCCCTGTTTGGCCCCCTCTAAGTTACATAATCTTCATGTATATAAGTTGAAGGTTTTTATTAACTCAGCCCTGGTGTTAATCACACTGCTTTATAGAGTTTATAAAAAAAATCCTGCAATCTGAGGTCCAGACGTTCATCACTATTTGACTATAAGAACAGAGAACTAGATATTATGCTTTTTTTAAGTTTTGATTTGATCATGTCATTTATAATCAAGCCATCTGTAGTAAAAATAAATCTGGGCTTAAACTGGTGGGATTTCCACTTTCAGTTGACCATTATCGCTCAGTTTATTTAAGTATGGTTTAATTAAGTTTGGTTACCTTGAGGAAATGTGTGCATAACAGGGTACCTTTCCTGAATTACTACCAAAGAACACTTCCTTTTCAAATGACATTAATTACACTGAAACTGAGTAAAAGGTCAAACGTTTCTTGACTGTCCACCCTTATGTGTCGTAGGTAGGTAAGTTATAGTATTTTATTCAAAACCAAGTATAGTTGAGCCAAGATATTTTATCACTACATAAAACAGAGCCTAAGAGACCCAATTTCAGTCATAAATCAATTCCGATACAATATATGGCTATGATGTTTCGCCTTTGTACAGTATGGTATATGTTCTCAGTCAGTGTAACCTTTTGTGTGTTTTTAATGTCTATGTGGCCTGTGTTTATATATATACAAACTCTACATGGGAATAATGATGGGATAAGCCCCTAATCGGTGGCTTGCAAGCATATGACTAGCACTGCACTGGGGGGGGGGGCGGAGTCGTTTGTTTTGCTGTTCAGGTGGTCTGACTTAGGCCCACATGGAGTTAATGTCCCGGTAGGTCTGTTCCAACGCCCCCGGGCTGTTCCGCTTTTCCCCACCGCCAACAGGGCCAGACGTGCAGGCATCCCAGGGCTAAGCGTGGCCTGGAGGGAATGAATGAATGAAAGGTATGCTGGAGCACAGCGCCCCACAGTGGCCTGCTAGGAGCATCAGGTAGAGTGGTCTCTGTCTGCCTCCCTCTGTGGATTGTGGCCCCACCCCTTAACGGTGTGACACGGCAGCACAGTGAAGCACACCCCCCTCTAGTTCATCAGCCGGTGTTTACAGTCTGATTGAGCGTGATGGATGCTCTGTTGATGCACATTTAAACCTGCATATTCTTATTGCCGAGGCAGCCCAGAGAAAAGTTACGATACTACAAAAAGTGAAGTGGTTCCGGAACACAGCAACTTGGAATGTAAAGCATTTTTAAAAATGTGAAAGGGCTGGTTCCAGTTCTGGTTTCTCAGGGCTCCTGAGAAAGCCCTGTGAAGGCCCTCTCTGTAAATGTCCTTCTGTGAAGGCCCTTTGTTCTCAACCACACATGCTGCGCTGCACAGGTTTTCTGCCACAGCGCAAATAGCATCTGAGTGGCCTCTCTGTGATTGGTGTGCTGTGAATGGCCTTCATGTCTAGGATTGGCTTTAACGTTTCCTGAGCTACATTTTCATTGTTTTAGTGGATGCTGTGACCTTATAACTCTTACAAGGAAAGTAATCTGGGCATTTAGAAAAGTTTTGGGATGGTTTGTGACCTGGGTTTGCAGTATTTTGGGTATATAGAGGTCATGGTCTTCTGATCAAGTGAAATTTATCCTGCAAATCTATCTCCTGCAAATTCATAATACCAGAATAGTGTTGTTTTTGAAAATACCATGAAGATGCTGTACACCATATATGACTGGACAGTATGGCAGTATGAAAAAGTACATACCACCCAAGCTTAGCATGAACTGGCAGCTCGACATGCTGGGGTCTAGAGTTAGGTGGTGGGTGAAGTTTGTGGTTCCAGAGTATGGGATGGCGGCATGGGGGGGAGGTGGAGGGTTTGTGGAGCTACCTTGACCCCCATGCTTTACGGGCCGTTTTATGACACGTCGCGGACGTCTTTCTGAGCATGTAAAATGTGACACAAAGCAGAGGACCACTTTCACTGGCTAATTGTTGGCCAAGGGATCGCTCCAAAGGGCCATATCAAAGGGGCGGCCACCCCCACTGCAGGGCAGGCCTGCACTCAGCTCGTTAGACGTGGGGGTCATTAAAACCTACCTGTCTCTGCTTTCCTGGCGGGACCTGCCGCGCCTTAAATATTGGCTTCCAGAATGAAAGGCTCATAAACCCACCCTACACCCTCTTTTTGAAACTGGGGATATATGGGCTCATTATGTACCTCCAACAACAGGCCATTCCCTCTGATTGGCTGTTTTTGTGATAGGAAGTGGGGCCAAAGGCCAACCAGGGCAGGGTTTGGTCTCTGGGCACAGTTAAGAGGAGAGAATGGGCAGATCAGAGAATTGCTCCATCATTGGATGCATGTCCAGGTTTTCTAGCAGCCATGTTGTGTTTTTATTGTTATGCATCCAAAGCAAGCTGCACTGGTCACTCAGAAGGGTCAGCGCACCAATTTACAAAGACCACAGAAGGCATAACTGTGCGCAGAGGCACCGTCTCACCAGAGGACACTTGCGTAACTCATAATTTCAGTCATTTGTACAGCTGGATCCGTTATTGAAGTAATTTCGGTATCTTATTCGATGTTGTAGAGTAGCAGTTTCTCTCTAGGGACTTGAAATGGTGACCTTTTCATCTCTTAACCTGTACAATCGCAGCAGTGCAGAGATAATCTGTTATTGTATATGACTAATCTTCAAAATAGCTTCTCTTATGCCGAGCTGGCCAGGGCAGGGGTGTGGGAAATGGGACACTTGTAAGTCTGTTTACTGTGCTCTTCTGAGAGTCGCGTTGACGTTGTTCATAGGCTCTGAATTCTTCAGGGCGCACTTTGGATAATATTAGTGATTTCATGATGTGAGCAGTGCACTTTGGGCTGCTTTGGGTGGGTGGGGGGCTCTCAAATGAGACTCGCATATTCTTGACTGGGACTGGGGGTGGGGGGTGGCTTTTTTGGGCTACTGTTGTTGAAATAACTAGGGAGGGTTTTTTTTTTTTTAAGAAAAAAGCAGTTAAAATCAGATACAGGGCTCTCTCAGAAACTGATAAACTGGTTTTCCACTTTGACCATTATTCTTACTGTTACCATTCTCCTTAGATTCCCGCTATTACCATCTATTTTGAGATTTAACTGCAGCCAGGGGGAAGAAGGGCTTCTTTGTTGTGTTTGAATCAAAAGGAATTTGAGCTATTGTGGGTAAATCCAAGGAAAATCAAAGCGTATCTTATCAGACCATATACGGGGGGGAGGGGGGGGTGTTCATTAAGCTACAGTGCAGCCATAATTGCCTGTGCTTCACAGAGCAGCCAATAAGTGACGCAGCTGTAAAGACAAATATGCATTATTTCAGATATCGGATGGTGCAAAGGCCTCCTACATCCAACAAAAGTGTGTCCATATGCTAACAGAAGGGTTGGTATCCATGCAGCCAGGGGACGGGGGGGGGGGGGTTCCAGGGGATTCTAACCTAGTGCCGTTCCAGATTTATAGCTGTTCATATCTGCTATTGGTGAGTATAGCATGCCATCACTCTGTCTGGAGGACAGTACAGGTGGCAGTATCCTGGATTAGGGCACTGTGAAATACTGGTGCAATGAGTATTTTGTTTTTAAAAGCATTTAATCTCAATGTTTAATATTTAATCTAATGTCAAAAATTTTGCAGTACTGTGGCTTACCTGGAAATGACTTTTAGAAGTGTCATGGTAGGTTTCTGAAGCTCATCAGTATAAGTGTTAAGCTTAGGACTCGCACCCCACACTGTGATATAGCAGCAGTCCTTCTTCTGGGACTTGAATTCAGTTTCGTAACCACTATGCCACCTTGGGGCTGATGTGTGGTTCAACAGGTTAAGCTTCTCTCCATGTGACTGGAAGGTCCCTGGTTCAAATACCATTGTTGGGAGAATAGTCAATAATTGGGCCCTTGAGCAAGGCCCTTAACTCCCCAAAATGCTCCTGAGGAATCAGACAAATGGTCTGACCCTGTGCTCGGACCCTAAGCTTCAACTGTATATGTGTGTTTGGGCCTCCTGGCTGGGGAAGCTACGCTATTGATCCTCTCGCCATGAATCCAGCCCAGGTGTGCCTGTGTGCGTCTGGGTGTGTGTCCTGATTTGGCTTCCGGTATTTTGGACCTGGGCCATGGTTTCCGAGGGAGGGTGTTTCCCACCCTCTGTACTCCCTAATTGATGGGAAAAGGGTCAATGCCCCCTCCCTCCCAGAGCTTCCCATTGCCCTGGGAGTGAACGGATTACGTCTAACGCAATTATGATTGATGTTATCAAATTACACCTCTCACGTCAAGTGAGCTTCCTGAGTCTGTGAGTTGAGTCTGCCCCCCCCCGCCCCACCCTGTCGTAAAAGGGGCCATCCTATCTTGGATACCTAGGAAATCACAGGGCTGAGGGTTCGAATCCTGGCTGCTGAAATCCACCGTGACTCAAAGCAGCATTTCCTCTCACGTGGTGCATCCCACTGGAATTCCGTCCAGGTGGCATTCCTGCCTTCTGCCTTACCTGGCCTGAGACAGAGTCCAGGTTCCATATGACCCTGCTCAGGATAAGTGTACAGGGGGTAACCCCCCCCCCCCACCAGTTCACATTTCTTAATACCAGAACTCGAGAGTATATACGCGTTAGCGTGGTGCTCTTTCCTAAAACACTGCTGCAGGGACAGTTAGTTCTCCAGAAGGCCCCTGAACACCGGCCTTCGGGTTGGAGGTACATGTCCTCAATCGCTACATGACTCACTGCCATGTATGAGGACCAAAACGATCGATGCTAGTCCCGCAAACGATCAGGCTCAATTAATATTACCGGCAGCTCATAAGTTGTGGGCCATATCGGCAGCTGACATCGCCGGCCTTAATATCCTGCTAAGTAATTTAATGGTCTCCTTCTGAAATGCTGTATGAGGATTTTCCGGTATTGACTTTTGATTCCCGGCGCGACACGGTGAGCCGCGCAGCTGTGGTTACTGAGTCGAGCATTTCATATTGAGCCTTTCATATTTACTGCCAGCTCCAAGTTATTTCCTGCCAAATACTCTGCGTTACATCGACTTGCTGTTACCTCAGATTTCGCTGTAAGATGTGAATTAGAATTAATTTTATTCAGACCTCAGAGCTACTGTACTCTGCTCAGACATAATTAGCTATGAACACTGTGATCAAGGGATCGGCAATCCAATTAGGCTAATTATATTTTCCTTTTATTGTGTCTTAATTCTTGCTAGTGACGGGGGTGCAGAGAAAATCATAGCGGGCAGAGAAAAGAGTGTTCTAATGAATAAATGGGCATGACACGACTAGGGGTGGTGGGCGCGGGTTAAGGTGGTGTATCTGTAATCGTTAGGTCGCTGTTGACTGACAGATATTGTCAAGTTAAAATAATACAAACAAAACTGGAAAAAAGGAAGATACATTTCAAGCTGCTTACAAGCCTTGCTAGTTGGGGTTTGGGTGCAAAGGATTAGGACAGGTCAGATCCCAGGGTTGGCAGAGTGGAGTGATGTCACTGTTGGGCCCCTGACCAAGGCCCTTAACCCCCAATCACGTCAGGGACTGTCTGACCCTGCTTACTCAAAAATGGGCATCACCTTAGATGAAAGCAACTGCTAAAATAAATTAAATCCAAATACCGACTGATAAGTTATATGTGGACAGAATTTCTAGGGGCAGCCAGGGGGTGACGGGGGTCCGGTTCGGGCACCTCAGGATCTCATCTTAGCTTTCTGCGGATGATGGGGTCTGGCTGGTGTCATCGAGCTGTGACCTGCAGCATGCCCTGGGGCAATTTGGAGCTGAGTGTGAGGTGGCTGCAAATCCGAGGCCATGGTTCTCGACCGGAAAAAGGTGGACTGCTCTCTCCAGGTGGGGAATGAGTTGCTGCCTCAAGCAGAGGAGTTTAAATATCTCGGGGTCTTGTTCACGAGTGAGAGAAAAGAGGAGCGTGAGATTGACAGATGGGCAGCGGTAATGCGGATGCTGTACTGGTCTGTTCTGGTAAATAGGGAGCTAAGCCAGAAGGCGAAGTTCTCAATTTACCGGTCGATCTACGTTACTACCCTCACCTATGGTCATGAATTTTGGGTAGTGACCGAAAGAATGGGATCGTGGATACAAGCGGCCGAAATGAGTTTCCTCCTCAGGGTGGCTGGGCTCAGCCTTAGAGAGAGGGTGAGGAGCTCAGACACTCGGGGGGGTCTCAAAGTAGAACCGCTGCTCCTCCGCATTGAAAGGAGCCAGTGGAGGTGGTTCGGGCATCTAGTTCGGATGCCTCCTGAACGACTCCCTGGGGAGGTGTTCCGGGCATGTCCGACCGGTAAGTGGCCCCAGGGCAGACCCAGGATGCACTGGAGAGATTATATCTCCCCGCTGGCCGGGGAACGCCTTGGTATTCCTCCGGTGGAGCTGGAGGACGTGGCTGGTGAGAAGGCGGTCTGTGCGTCCCTGCTCGGGCTGCTGCCCCCATGACCCGACCCCGGATAAACAGTGGAAAATAGATGGATGGATGGAAGTATAGTTAAATTTTTCAACTTTAGTTCACCTTTAACTACAATGCCTACATGATTGCATGTTTCAATACAAGGCATTTGGCATGTTTTAGCCCTAACTGCATTGAATCTGTATGCTCTATTCAGTCAGTTTCTCTATTCTTTTATGTCTTACTCAATACATTTATTTAGAAAACCTTCCTTTTGTTCAAAGCAACATACAACTGAGGATTAGGGATCTGGTTTGGACAGAGCCCCTGCTGCCACTGGGCTAAGGGCCTTGCTCAAGGGCCCAGCAGTGTTACGATTAGACTGCCACAGGCATTTGGACATGGGCAGAGATCCCTAAGCAGGGGAGCTACACACCTCCAGTCCGCTAGTCATTTATTCATTCTCAGAAACCACGAGGTGGTGAGATTTATATTTACCATTTATAACTCTCCTGGCAACCTGCAGATATTAAAGATGCCATCTTTCCTTGAAGTGCACGCCGTTTGTCACAAAAGTAAAGTTTGTGTTCTCACAATCATATGCCTGGAGGGGAACCACTTACATTTGAGTCCGAGTCAGCAGTGGAGTCCTGTGAGAGTATAAATAATAACTGCAAACCTTTTAAAATCCATTTTCCAGTCCATGATTCAATTTAGCGGTGTCACTGCAGCCACACAGTTCGAGGTTCTGTTTATTCATGTATGAAAAAGAAGAAGCCCTAAAACCCAATACACTAATGAGCCTCGCTGTCCACTGGCTAGACTGATGCTGAGGTTTTATTAAATTTTTACTGCTACATGTCAGAAATAATTAGGGTGTTTTTTTTTTTGGTCTTGTGATTCATGACAGAAAATCATTAAAAATGGTGTAGTGCGAGATTTACAGCACCCGCTGATTGGCATTGTGCCAGCAACTGAAGTAACAATGCACGTTTGCCGCAAACGCCCCCCCCCCCCCCCAAAAAAAAAGCTTGGCAGCCAGCCCCCACCAGGGGAGGTTCAGCACTTGGAGGATCATAAATGTCATGCCACAGAGGTATGTTTAATTAGGCAGGTCTGCTGGTGAGGGTGGGGCTTACGGTAACCTGCTGATGGAAGGGTCTCTGTTGCATACGAAGCTTTCTGTCAGATGGAGGAGGTCAGTTCTATACTGTCGCTGGGATACCATAACCGGGGGGGACACTGGGGTGGCTTCTGTTTCATTGGCTATTCCCAAGACTAAGGGAACAGTCACAGCCCTTTTAGCTGTGACCATCCCCCATCAAGACCTGTTGAATCTGACACATAGCGAGTTGGTAGTCATTTTAGCTGTAGTTCAGAAACAACATTAACATCTTACTGGTATGTTAGATTTAGGATGCTGGGAATGGAGGAAAAATGAAGGTGGAGCCTGACGTCTAGCTTTTTTTATTTAATGTTTTCCCAGGTAATTGAAAATATCATTCAGAGGCTCCTGCGCCCGACGCCAATCATCCCAGCAGCTTTATGGCGACATTATGCCATATGCCTGTCGCTTGGTAACACAGCTGAGCCGCTCGTTGCGGAAGTGGCATGTAAATCGACGACGAGCCCCCCACCCCACACTGTTGACTTTTCCCCTGGGGCAGAAGCTCAGCCCACAATGCCACCGTGGCATGCCCGATCAGACATGCCGAGTTCGCGGGAGCTAATAATGTCCCACTGGGAATCACTGGGAAGCGCCAGGTAACAAACAGGCCGCCCGCTGCAACCCGCTTATAATCAGTACCGTGTGATATAAATATGCAAATGCCCGGGCAGAGCCATGTGCTCCTTTTCTGCCGATATTACTCTACTTAAAACCCGCTTATAATCAGTACCGTGTGACATAAATATGCAAATGCCCGGGCAGAGCCGCGTGCTCCTTTTCTGCCGATATTACTCTACTTAAAACCCGCTTATAATCAGTACCGTGTGACATAAATATGCAAATGC
>JAODKL010000009.1:11894199-11911248 GCA_026780765.1 Petrocephalus schoutedeni
CCCACCCCCCGCCACCCAGCCTCAGGCCCCAGCGAATCAATAGTCCCAGTCAGGGAGCGTCTGTCAAACAAAGGAAGAACATGTAATAAATGACAATCGGGGATGGGGACGGCGAGGAAGCTTCTTGACGGCCGCTTCTCTGCGGCAGTCATTTCCAGGCGTGGCGTCTTCGAGCGCCATTCATTCGCTGGCCCCCTTCGACGCAGCTGGCGATATTACTTTGTTAAAGAAATGCTTCATCTCCCAGTAATAAATTCCCGTGACGGCCGTCTCGGCCAGCCGGAGATGAAGGCCCAGCGCTACAGGTGTAGCATTTTTTTTTTTATTGTCGCTGTCTCTCAAAGCGGGGTTATATAGAAAAGCAATCTTCCTCTTAAAGCAGCAAAGTGCTCGTGGAAAATTGTTACTGCCACCCCTGTATTCCCCTTTGTGAAAATGCCGAGGGGGTGTTAATGATGGAGCTGAGGGATAAAAGAATTTCATACGTTTTGTTGTTGTTGTTCTTGTGGGGGGGGGCGGCTCAGCGTTTATCGCAAAATGTGTTGCGAAAAATGAGCATGGAGTTATTCGCACTCTGGATGTGAGAGTCGGAAGTTGTTCCGAGGAGTGGGGAGGTAGTATATAATGAAGCTGCAGGTGGTGGTGGTGGGGAGGGGGGTTAGGGGGTGGTGCTGGCAGTTACTTCACCTGCACATTTGACAGGGTCCAGGGGGATTTTGTCTCCATGGATTCGCCCCTCCCCTTCTTCAGCAATTACCCCGGGGTGGGAATAAGACCTGCTCCTCGCTCTTAACAGTAGCTTGCCCGGTGCTCAAATGGGAGCCATACTGTTTGGTCATCGTGTAATTAGTATTAATCAGTTTTCTACATAGCCTTCAGTTTTACACCCATTAATGTGGCTGGGATTTCTTTCCATTCATTTTATTTGCTAAATAATATCAGGTTAAGTGCTTTCCTTCAGGGTAACGGCAGAGCAGCTTCTCCTGGAACCCTAATGGCGGGGTTCTGCCTGTCCGGCTCTGTCAGTGCGCAGAAGGGCCCATAAAGACTGTCCTATGAGGCTTGTGACATCACCACAAGGCTGGTAAACAGGCCTGTGTTCATAAAACGTTACTCTAGTACCAGGGCTCTTCTGCTTCTGACTGGGCCTCATGGCTCAGGCTCCCGTCATCCTCAGAAAGCATCCAAGTTCTCCCAAAAGCTGTAGTTAAGTGTTTCCCAATCTGGTCCTCGGGGACAAACAGACCATCCACGTTTTTGCTCCCTTCCAGCTCCCGGCAAAAATGTGGACTGTCTGGTAGGGAGCTCGGAGGAAGCAAAAACACAGACCGACTGTGTAATTAATATGGTTGTCTGAGTATTTCTCTTAAAGGCCAAGTGAGAGACCCAGCGTGAAACTCTCATTCAAACTACCCGCAGACTCTGATCTGCCCCAACTCGGCGTAACCCTCACACACCGTGCTGATATTGTTTTCCACGGCGCTGCATCGATTCTGCCGAAATCCAATCAATTTCAAATGGTTCTGACATTCAGATATGACCTTAAACCGGGGCGATCTGTGAGCTATGATTAGGATTAAACTTTTCCTAATGAGCCCATTATTCTTCCACGGGGGCATCAGAGGAGGCCTAGCAGGAGTGGTTCGGTAAAAATTAGATCAATTATACTGAATTATACAGGTTTAACTTGATTAGCGAGCTCACTCTAATTTGCGTAATTAATAACCTTCTTCTCACAAGAGGAGCAGTTTATTAATAACAATCTATACTGGTGGCCCGTGCCCCTTTTTAATGAGGTGGCACGGCTGGGTCATCAGTTAGGCAGGTGATGTCATAATCAATGGCAGCGAACACGCGCGTTAATTAAAGCGCTTATTAATTGTTACAGTTATACTTGAAAGCTACACGCTGTCGGCCACGCCGTCCCATTACTTACAGCAGGCCGCGGATTCAAAATGGCAAATCTAATTAGTCATTCGGCGTGTACGCTGGGAATTACAATGAGGCAGCTGGCATGCACAGGGCAGCTCACAATGCAGGGAGAATAAAGGGCCCTTTATCAGCGGTTCAGGGACAGGGGAGGATGCATCGCAGGGGAATAAAGGAATTCGCAGTGCCGGCCCGCCATATCCGCACATCGTTGCCTGAGCTTGCTTGCCTGGGAACACTTTTGCATGATTATCGTCAGAACCCTGCACTGAATATGGCCTGCCACTAGGAGGCGATCGTGCTGCCCCCAAATATACTGCTGGCCCACACACAGAGGTCAGAGGTCAGACTCTAAACAGTAAACCTCCCTCCACATTTACAGTTACCTTATTTAAACTTCACTGGCAGGGGCGTTTTTAGGAACCCCACTATCAATCTGAAGGAATACGGGAGTCGACCACAGCGTCAGCTCTGTGCTATACACACTGTGCAGAATATTTAGTGTTTAAACTCGGGCAGGGTCACTGGATTGGATCTAGATGAATGAAATTGTAGTCCAGCATTATTTGAGAGCTAAGTGTGATCAGCTGGTCGTCCCGTTCTGACTGAGAACATCATTGCGGTTGGTCACCATGCTTTCCAGTGAATGACGTGGCTCCCATGGCTCAGATATAAACTGCCTAAATATAAACAAGTTTGTTTCTTTTCCAGTTGCCCTAATTAGTTCGGCTCATGTTTATCCTTTAATGCCTATTGCGTTAACACAAGCAGGTCAATAGTCTTGTTCTTTCGCCAATTAAAATAAAAGGTCACCAATTATCTAACAGCATAATACACACAATGGGAATAGCTAATAAACAAGTATAATGTATTCATTTTTAAAACTCAACTGCCTAACTACAAACAAATGTATAAGTGATACGCCCTGTGAATATGAATTATCATTTTATGCAAACAACTCTGTAATTGTGTAAGCAATACTTATGCCCTATGAATATTAATACATGGTTTTATTTGAACAAATATGTGCAAGTGATGTCCTATTAATATGAATTGTCATTTTTATCAAAGAATTTTCACAGAAATTTTTCACTGGGTATGTTCCTAATGTTCACAATTATTTTTTTAGCAGAACATATTTCCACTCAGGGGTGTTACTGCAGAATCCAAGCAAAACTCTAACTGTAACCCCAATGATGGAATTAATAGCATTGCTTTAGCCTTGGTATAACCTAACATGTCCAGAATAAGAGTCATTTTAATGTCAGTTGGAGCACAATTAGTTAAGGCTACATCAGCACTAGAACAATGAACCATTCTTAGACTTAGATAATAAAATTATTATCGTCTCCTGCAGAAAATGCCAGGGGCTGGGCGATATTGATAATGGATTAATTGATTCCTGACTAGTGGCATCAATCAAGAAAATCTATTTACTTTCAGGTGGCCGCCTTCCTTCTTTATTCTCTGTTTGGTTTTTATAATGAATAGATGTAATAAATATTAATACCTTCTTACTACTTAAAATCACCAGATCCTGTTTTATAATACCCATCTGATAACCTTTGGTTTGTTCTGTGCTTGCCTTTTTGAATTTGCAGCTTTGGAAAGAGGCTGTTCAGTAGATTAGATTTACTAGTCTGCAACAAAAAAGTAAATGATAATCCTTTTCTGTATATGCAAGAGGGGGGCAGACAAGGTGATGGAGTTTTAAAACCTCTTTTTCTGTTGTGTAACTTTTTAAAGCTAATTTGTTTGGACGTAAATTACAATGAAAAAGAAAACCTAATCCTGGTTTGTACAGGTTATTTGTATGAACCTAATTCATTCATTGTATATTTTAAAGTAATTTTTTTTATGTTAACACTGTCGTTTACAGTAAATTGACTTTACCGTTAGAGCCATCTACTTTTATTAATGATAATTTACTCTCTTTCGCCCTCTAGTGGACAAATCTGAGAACGCCGTCATCTGGTTGGCCCAAAACACTTGAGAAACTTACGCAGTGCATTTTTTATACATATATTCATTAGTATTTTGAAAAATATGGTCATTATTATTTGTTCCCATCAAGATTCTCATTATGAATTAAATGGTGGTAACAATTCAGTCAGTTTGGTACTTGAGCACGTAAATGACAGAAGTGATAGTTACCTCCCCAGGCATCCACCAAAGACAAGCTGCAGGTTTGGAGGTGGCATCAGAGCGGTAAAGAACAAATGTATATCGCAGCTCAACAGTTACACCAAATGTCCACACGTTACACTGAGCAGACTGTCACTGATTATTTAAGAGGTCTACCCCAGTGGTTTTGAAGGAGGGGGTTGCATGGCACATGAAACGTTTTTGGGTTATAAATATTTATAGTAGTAATGCATGTATGTGATTTATACGGCTGTGACTCTGGATTTATATAAAGTGATTTATCTATGACGCTGCCTTTTAAAACAGCGGCGGGAAAGATGTTATTCCATCCGTGCCCCATACCGTTTATCCAGTTAGTCTTGCAGGGGTCTGGAGACCGTCCTGGAAAGCGTAATAGCAGGGTTCTCTTTGAGTGGTGTGAAGGTTCAACATGGTTCACTCTCACACCATAGACCCCGTAGTAAGCAGAAGGAGATACTGTAATCTCCATGAGCAGCACTGCCCCGAAAACATTACATTAATTAATGTTATGTTACAGAAGTCTTACATGCTAACCCTATAGCTTTATTTAATTTGAAAGCACCTCCCATACTGAATTCTGACAGATCATATTCCAAAATACAGCTTTCACTAGAATACATTTGATAAAGGGGTCAACTGATAGTAAGTCCTTGTGCTGTTTAAAAAATAACATATTATAAATAAATGGAAGGTTAACAGTGTCTCTGTTTGTGTTAATGTCCATGTCTGAAAATGTCATGTTTATGTTGTTTCTACTGCCCAATATTTATATTTATTACTTCTCATTTGCACTATGACCAATGAGAACGATATTTCACCTCAGTGTCCAGCCCCATGCAATAAAAGATCCTTTTGTGTATTTTGTTGCCTGGGTTGTTTTTCCACACCTGGGATACAGTTAACGCAGTTTGATCCCTAAGCAGGTCGAAATGCACCGAGATGTGCGGTTTCATTCGAGAATGTCACCTGCTGGAGTCCCTCTCGCCGTCGGCACCCTGACGTCACGTCTGTCTGGTGCCCGCAGGCCGGAGGAAGCGTGGCGGAGTGCCGGAAGGGGGCGTAACCCGCCAGCCAGCTTGTGTGGCATCGTGGCAAACACCTGTAAATAATTCAGCGTTAAAGGTGACAGTCGGGCAAGGAGTAGGGGGGCGTAATGGGGGACGCAGGTGTGTCGTCTCCACCCTAGATCACACCGCCAGCCCCCCACATTTTAGCACTTTAAGCCCAAAACCCCTGAGAAGCTCTGGGGTGGGGGGGTCAGACCTGCCCCCTCCAAACAAAATGTGGCAATGAGCAATAAAACCAATTCACGCTGTAAGTGACAGACACACCTCTAAATATTACGCACACACCTTGCCTGCGCGTGCCGTGGCCCCACCTGCTGGCTGGGGGTGCAGACATCTGCCGGCAGCTGCTCTGGAGGCACTTCGAGGTGCGGCTGTAATTCGCGCTCCCACCGTGGATTATCGCTCCGAGGTGACAGCCTGCCAGTGTCGGGGGGGGCTGGGAAGAAGGGAGGAAGGGTTGGTATGCAAATTGACGGGGGAGAGGGGGGAGGGGTGTTCAGTTTCACCCTCGTGTCACCGCGCACAGCTGTGGCATCTCAGTGGGAACATGTGACTGTTAAACCTGCCTTCATGTGAGGTCCCAGCTTAGCATCACATGGCGAGCTGAGACGTGTTGGCCGGTGGACGCCGGCGCTGAGCAGGAGTCATGTGTTCCTTGCACATCTGTCATTCAGTGTCATGTAGTCCCAAGCCAGCCTGAAACGCCCCATCAGTATCCCCCCAAAAAAAACACTACACCACCTCCCTGCTTTGCTTCACCGCTTCAATCACAGGTGACCCGGATCCAGCACCAAGATGCTTTGAGACGCTTTTCAAGATCCCGGTGGTAAATGAGCCTGCCTGCTAGTTTCACTTATTTCTCATGCCCCCTCCCATTTCACCTCCACATCCGAATCACTGATGTAAGTGGCAGGATGCGATAAGCCGCCCTCCCGGACTCCACCGGACCTCGGGAAAGTGTCCACACGCTGTCCCAGGCTCCGCCGCATTTCAGGAAAGTGTCCGCGCACTCTCCCAGACTCTGCTTCCTCTCAAACGTCTTGACAGGCTGCATCGGCGCTATTAATTCGGGGCCTTGCTTTAATTATCGTGACCGCGTCCCACACCGCGAGGGGAAACTGATGTGGTACTCAGCACGGGTCCGACAGCGACCCAGACATTATCGTTCCAGCGAGGTGACCGGAGTAATGTAATGCAGGATCAATGTAGCGCTAAGCCCCTTTCCCTGGGGCCAGAAGTCAGCCGCTAGCTTGGCACGCTGTGTGTGACAGGCTGGCAGGAAGCCTGCTGTCTGACCAATGAGGTGGGACGACCGGGCCATTCAAGAGAATGTTAGCGTTAGCATCCATGCTGATTCTACGCACTGGCTGTGAGATGTGCGAGAGCCAGATCATTCCAGAATTTGGCGTGACTTGGGTCTGCAAGGGTCAGAATCCTACCTCATAATTCCTTTACAGGGGTAGTTATTTTGGAAGCAAGTCACTGACCTTGTGTTAATGTGTCTGTTGGGTGCTAATTAAAATGGATCCCCTAAACTGGTCGACGGGAGCGTGCTTGGCACACCCCTAGTTTACAGATTCTATCCCTTCATGATTTTGACCTTAATGCTTTGACTGGTTCTGTATACAATGTTGATATTATTGGAGCCACGGAGGCTGATACGGATTATGGGGCTTAACCTCCGGGTCTCTAGTGTGAGATATATATTTATGAGGGAATGTAATGGGTTAAAAACCAGTACAAGACACTTGCACCCAAAATAGCTTTGGGTATAATGCTGGGAATCAGTCAGAGCAGCTATTCGCTGCGATATTTAAAAGTAAGGTGTCCCTGCTCTGCGGAGTTATGGAAATCATGCTGCAGTTTAGAATCCCGCTCAGACATTTGTGAGAAGACGAATTACAGCATTACGACTACGGCTGTGTATAAATACACATAAGGACCGGAAAATTATAAATAGGAGTCACGGATATAACATTGCAGGCGGTTTACGTAGTCAAATACAGTATTTTTCAAAGGCAGAAAGGTCACGTTGGTGTGAAATGCAGCTCCAGGCGAGGCTAAAACAATTATCCTCGCACGTTCTTATTCACAGGAGCCACGGAGAAGCGAGGACGTCTGTAAACTCAATAGGGCAATAGAGCACCTACCGTAGATGCTGTAAATATGCTGGAGAAGAGTGGTGTCGGAAGGCATGAAAAATGTTGTAATTTGAAACCGGAGTAAAATCACTGCCATTACACACACACACAAAGATTTGTGTAACACTAACCGGGACAGTATGTTACCTTTATTCTTTTCCGAATTCAGTATCTGTTGCGCCTCCTCTCTTCCTCCTATTCAACTGTTTCAGCAGATTAGCGCCGTTTTAAAACAGGAAGGCGGCCCTAAATTACCAATCACATTAGTTTAAATATGTATTTCTGTGACATGCCAATCAGGTGGTGTATGTTTTCTACACTGTGGTCCGTTTGCTGGTGGTCCTACGCCGCTGGTGTTGCATTACACTACTTGTTGCCTTGTCTACCGATGGCCTGCCTTGTATCTGCGTAACACAGGTGAGAATAAAGCTCGGAGAGGGATAGGAAATCGCGCACAGGACAGTCGGCGCTTCGACATTCGCCGGGTCTGAGGGCGCCGAGCGAAGAGAAGAGGCGCGAAAGGGCACGCCGGCCGCGAGATCGGCGCGTAAGGGCACGCCGGCCACGAGATCGGTGCGAAACGGCACGCCGGCCACGAGATCGGTGCGTAAGGGCACGCCGGCCTCGGATGTCACGCGGCGGGCTACCGTAAAAACGCGCGCGGCGCGCTGCAAACCAGCACGCGCCTGTATAGCTTCGGCCAGCTGGCTGGCACGAGATTTTTAATTCGAGAAAAGTCTGTACACGCATTCACATGTATGTGGCAGTTGTATTAACCTGTGAATAGTCTGTAGCAAATTACCCCATCGCCTTTAATGTAGCTAATTCTACTTTTACAATGGAATAATAAAATAATAATAATATACATTTGCTGAAAAGTTTTCGTGAGTTTTTGAGTCGAAAAGCGTGACAGTTGGCAACCCAGCATATTTTATGCATTTATGAGTTACTAATTTTTTGTGTGTGCCGTACTGTGCGGCTTTCGCAGACCAGATAATTCCCTTTTAATTCCTAATACCGAGAGCGCGATATACCGATGGGGGAAAAGTCGCGATGCAGAAGGGTCGGCTGCATGAAATATGTATTCAGTACAGCTTTGTGCATTTTGTTTAGTTTCTGCCCATTCCTGAACCTGAACTAGCGCCCAGTGAGACCCCGGCCCACTCAAAAGGGCAGTGATCAGGTCCACAAAGAAAGTGAGTCGCCAGAGGTGGGAGCACATTAGCTGTTTAGCGTTAGCGCAGCCCAGGCCCCAGCGGTCCATCTGCTTTGATTTTATTTAGCAATTCCCCCCCTCCTCCCCCCGGGATCGGAGCTGGAGTGAGAATAACAATACTTTAGCCCATCTGCTCCCCCAGCTAAATTATCGCATGCGAAGGGCGGCTGGCATATGTTGTCACATAAAGCTACAAGAGAGCATTGTGCACCAGCTGCTGTGCTGACGAATACTTATCTGGCAGTTATGAACTTACCGCCGGGCCTCCAACTTTTAGCCGAAACCCAGCGGCGTACGAGCGGGGTGACCGGAGGTCTTGTGACCCGAAAGGAAGAACAGCTGTACTGCAGACCCATCATGCAGTTAGAACCAAAGTTCCCCTGCGTACACTTGTGGACATGCCTTGTACAGGACAGGCAGGGTTGTATACTTAGTCACAAAATAACTGTATAAGAATCAATGGGTATATTTAAATCTTAAATCCATCCCATCCCACGTGAAAACACACAGACATACACAGGTGCTCATTCAAAATAGGTTCTTTTATTTTAGTTAACATTGATGGAATCAGCAGTGAATAATGTGTGGTAGTAACACTGAGCTATTCGCTTCTTTCCTGTACATGTGGCTCCCTGGGGCCAGTTCAGAAGCCTTTATAGCTACTATCCAGTGTGTCCACCTGCACCTCCGTTGGCTTCATGGGGGATGGGTGTGATATAACCATCACTGGCCTACATAGGCAGAGTGCCTTTGGAAAAGGCTGTTTGTGGTGGTGGGGGCGGGGGGCATTTTATTGTTCACTGCCTGTGAACAATGACACACATCAGGGTTGGTGAAAGGGGCCCAAAAGCTGGCTGTCCCCCACTGATTTTACTAGTGATGGACAATATGATGCTCCATGAACCGTTTGCTGTATTTTTTGACCCCACTAGGTGGAGCTCTGTGTACAAAAGGGGTACAAAGCATGCCCCAAGCCAAGACCACCATCTTGTGGAGTCAAAAAATGCAGCAAATAGTTCATAAAGCATGATTATGTTCATCGCAAAATTTTTTTGTACTTTTATCCAAAGCAAAATGGATCTGTGACAGCAGGGTCCCAGGATCAATTATGCCTTGCTTAAGGGCCCCAAAGTGATATTATTACTCTGCTGACCCTTGGATTCAGCAACTTTTTGATCACAAGCATGGCTCTAGCCCACATAGCCATATACTGCTTCACACTCACTGAGTGTTCAGTCTGCTCCAGGAGGAAAAACTTTCAGCTATATTTTTTCTTTTAATGGGAGGTCTCATATCCCAGACTATGGTGGGATAAGTAACAACTTTCCAATCCCAAGGCATAGGACAGCTTGCTTAGGTCCCACAATGCAACGCTGGTAATACACTGTCAGGATGCTGCTGTAGCTAGTGGAAGCATTAAGTGAGAGAAAATGTTACAACAAATAAGGGCCGTCGCTGCAAATAAAAGCTAATGGCTTGTTAAATGGTATCATAAGCAACTTAGCCAAACTTTCACATCGACACCTAGGTCAGCTTCGCAAGAGCAGGCCTGAATCCCAAGTTTGTACATTTGAGAAAGCATAGAGCTTGGATTTTTTATTTTTTTTTTTTAAAGAGGGTACCCTGAACTGTTTCAAATGAACAGCGTATTAGAACACAACCTGATACATGACTCCTGCAATATGTATTAACATTTGTTCTGAATGTTGACCCATGCAAAATGACAGGAACCATGACCGATTCTCAAAACTGTCAGAGCAACAGCACACAAAACAATTCATATAGAGTTTAAGTACTATTTATCTTTTCCAAAAAAAAAATCTTCCATTTATAATATTTTGGTTTGAATTAGACAATTTAGTTACAGTGGATGGAACTTTTACAAGCACAACCTTTCCTGACCCCTTTAACCACTATATACATTTTCACTTTTTTGCATTTACACTCTTTTTGTTTTTAAAGCAACAAAGTCACATGAAGCCCTGATGTAAAGTCAGGGAGAGCGACTCCACTCCTGATTATATGGTGAGTCTTTTCACTCTTCCGCTGTGTCGGACGCCAGCGAGTGGCTTCCAGTTCAAGTCACAGACATGTGCACTCGAGCACACACGCACACACGCACGCGCGCACACACACTCACACATTCCCCTCTCCGCCACTAGGAGAGACACCGATTCACAAAAACTTGGACAAATGCACAGTGCAACAGGGTTTCTCGTCCCTTCCCTTTTCACCTGGGTGTAGAAATCGGGCAGAGGGAGTGGCCGTGGCCCCGTGGCCCCCCTCCCTGCAATCTGTCCAAAGGGGCTCTGGGCCTGGCCCAGCCTACTTGTAGAGACTCATAGTGGGGCTCTGGTACATACACATGTAGGCATCACACAGCAAGCGGCGGGCGAATCCCTGCATGCTTTTGGGGTCCAGCTCGTGCAGCTCTTCGGGTGTCATCTTCAGGTAAGCGCCTACCTCCGGGCACGGAGAAACCTGGGGAATGTTGAAGCCGTTCTGCCCACCTGGGGAAGCACAGAATCCATTACAATCCACTACATTCAGCGAAAAGCTTCAATCCAAAATGACAAATTATTCTGAGGGTCAGCCTCGCCCAGCGGCCTGACGGCGAAAACGACTTCTAAATCCGCCCACTTCCCCGTGCTCGGAATTCTCTCATTTCAGCCAGACGTACAGATTTGCAGCTACCGCTGCAGCTTCCCGAGACTGATTTTCCACACGTTTCGCGTAAAGCACAGTGACACGCTCTGCCAATTTGGCAGTGACAGCGCGGTGCTTTCACACATCCGGTGCGACCGCGGCGGACGTGGGCAAACACCTGCCGCCGGGCCGCCCGTTAATTAATAGCGTGCCAGCAGCTCGCACCCCGCACGTACCGTCTCGATCCGCCATGCTGTCGAAGAAGAGCCAGGCGGACTCGGCGGCGCCGTACTTGACGAAGGCCACGTAGTGGCTGGTCTCGATGCACAGCACTGCGAAGAGCTGCATGCGCTGGCGGGGGAAGACGCCCTGGCGCCGGATGCCCTCCTGCAGCTCCCGCGGCACTGAGAGCCGGCCGTGCCGATGGGCCTTCCGCCGGGGGTGCAGGTGAACCTGCTCGGAACAGGCAAGCGCCATCACATAGCAACCGATGTGGGCGTTTCTCAGCCAACAGGCTACTGGATAATAACCGCATTACTTGTATGTTGTCTCCACCTAGTGGAAATCTCTGATAATATATGCTAGTAGAAGCGTTCTCATGCCAGATTTGTAAGTTGTCCCCACCTAGAGGAATTAGTGAGTACTACATGCTAGCAGAACCAGTTACATTTATTTAATTAGCAGACATTTATCCAAAGCAACACGCACCTGAGAAGGCAGGGTTAGGCAGTCCCTGGAGCAATTGATTGTACAAAGAAACAGCAGAAAAATCTAAAAACCTGCAGTAGATGTGGTAACTAGAACGGGCTCTCTGCTTGCGCCTACCTGTGTGTTGCACGTCTCACAGAACTGCTTGATCTTGCCCGCTGTGATGTCACTGTCCTCGTAACACTCACGGCACTCGAAGTAGGCCAGGCCTCCACAGATGCGGCACTCCCTGGGCGCTAAGGGGAGCCACACACAGGCACGGCGCTTACAAATCCTACATGTGTGTGGCATGCACCACCAGTGCACAAACCTTTCCCACCATAGTGGTAACCACAGTGGTGCGCTGTGACCACTCCCACCACAGCCCCCCTACTCACTGTCCTCCAGCAGATCGGTGATGTCCAGCTCAAGAGATGGGAAGATTTTGTTGAACATTTTGAAGTCCTTGCCAAAACGAGGCATCTGAATGATAAGGCAGGACGGTGCCTAGGAGGGAGACTCCGTGTTAACTTGCTGAGCCGTGGGCCCTAGGACGTCCATCTGACGCCCCCAAATCGCAAGCTGCCGACTTCGGGGCGTTACCTCTGCAAACTTGAGATCGCTGTTGATGAAGGACCATTCTAGGAGCTGCTGGATAGTGGGAACACCCACCTTCTCCTTTTTGTCCATGAAGATCTGGTAGAAATAACAGTCCTGGACTTTCTGCCCTGCAGATCTAAAGATACCATTTCATGGGATTAATCAGTAACATTATACTGGAAGAGTTCATAGGAATTTATCACCTGTTATAGTCAAATTCTAGAAATAACTTCCACACCATCATTGACATATCTGAATTTAAATACCCCATATGCCTGATTTTGAGGTTGCTGGATTTTAAAAGGGGGAGTGGTAAAACTTTAATTAATATCTGAATAGCCAAGTAAAGCCAACTGGCATGCAGTATCACTCCAGTAAGAAAACCATGAAATCTGGAAGACACCAGAGCTGCTCACCTGAGTTTCAGCAGGGGGTCAACCCTTAGAATATGGTAGAAGAGGATGTTGAGGAACTCCTCAGGGTCTGCAGATACAAATGGGAGTATGAAAAGCTGAAGAGATGATGAGGAATGGTAGGCCCCCCCCCACCCCCCCCCCCAGCTTGCCATCCAATCAGCATACTGACCTTTCTCCTCAGACGTGAAGCCAGAAGCCGCTTCCACCTTCTCCAGAATCCTTCTCAGCTTCATCACCTTGGTGGCGCACACGTATCCATGGCTGGCGGAAGCACATGGTACTCATCAGTGAAATGCAACCTCAGCTGTACGAAACCGGCCCTTTCAATAAACTTCCATATGAAATGAAGGCGCCTCTGTGGCACGTAAAGATGACTGAAAATGCAGCAACAGTAGAGGCATACAGCAGACTAACTACAGGGGATACAAAGTAAAGGGTATTATGGGATAGAAAGGCATCTAGGCTGACCCTCTATTAGGTCAGTCAGTGATGTCCAGCAGGTCAGCCTGCTGTGGAAGTGTTGGGTTTATTTTATGGGGTGAGTTGGGTCCCACAGCACACAATGAATGAAGATCCCCCCCCCCCTTCTTAAGTGCAGTGAATGCGACAGGTGGAATGTGGATGCAGTGAACGCGACAGCTGGAATGCGGATGCAGTGAATGGGACAGCTGGAATGCGAATGCAGTGAACGGGACAGCTGGAATGCGGATGCAGCGTGGCCCGGCGGTCGCGCCCGCGACCCTCACATGCGCAGCGGGTTGACTATCTCCGTGCGCAGAAGCTCCTGAGTCTCCTTGTAGTACTCCACGTCCGTCTTGGCCCGCGGCCGCAGCAGGACCGTGTCCAGAACCGAGCTGAACGAGAAGAGGCTGCGAGCAGGAGAGGAGGCGGCCATTAGGACAGGGTCCAGCAGCACCCCCCTCAGTGGGCTTATTCAGGTCCAGGCGGGACCCTGGCTTCAAACCCAGGTGACATCACACATCACTTAGGTTCTGCTCTGGTGCCAGACATGTCCTCCACACGCACTTACTTACCTCACTAAAGAGTGTTTTTAACATCTCCTTAAATACGTAAAATTTGGATAAACATTTGAAACACCAAGTCAAATAACCTAACGTGAAAGAAACATTAATAATAATAAAAATAACATTACCATGATACATTACCAAGAACCCAATACAGAGATCACAGCAAGGCAGTAATACATCCTCACCAGAAGAGGGTGGAGTCCAGGTAGCAGGAGTTGTAGTGGCCCTGGATACCCTTCTTCTTTCCCACCATGACCTCTAGGCCTTCGTTTTCTGTGCGTGGAGGCGTGTTTTCGTGCACCACCTCGCTCAAGTAGGACCCGAACGCTGCAAACAGCCAGAGAGGCGATTCCCCCCCCAGTCAGACACAAGACCCATGGGACCATCCAGCCTTCAGCACACATTCAAATGTAACGCGATGCGCTGGGCTGTACCATCCGAGGGGGTGGGGGAGGCTCGGCCCGGCCACCCCCAAAAACGGCCCCAGCTGATGGGCGCCGCCGGCTCACCGATTGAGTTGCAGCGCTCGATGGGGTTCGGGGGGTTGTGCAGCGACGAGAAGCGCGAGTCCGGCCGGCAGCAGCGCAGCTTGACAAACAGCGCCTTCTTTGGCGGACAGCTGAAGTAGCGGGTGCCTTTGAAGGTGCCGTCTGTGCAGCCCACGCACTCCTCCTCCTGGTAGGGTGGGGGCAGCAGCGAGTCACACCAGAGCATCAGAGATTACAGGGCAGCGGTTCTGCAGTCTCTCTCGGCTAACGGGTCCAGCCATTCATCCATTAAGTAAAGGAATTAACTGCCACAAATTAGGTGTACAGATAACTAAAATGCAAAAAGGATAAATGTGCTTTAATTATTATTATTACTATTCTATTATATATAATGATATTATTATTTATATATAATAATAGTTATTATTACTAACCAAACATAACGCAAATGCAGATACCTCTAAGTACATCTGGGTGAGCGTATAATAGTGATGTCAGCTGCAAGCGAATCAGCTCTGAGCTGGCTTCCATCTGACAGCCAATCTCTCCCTCTCTTTTTTGTTAATTAATATATAACAATAAGAGGATGATCTTTTCACCATGTTGCTTGGCCCCGGGCCCTCCATGCACTGACTGATGCTGCAGTTTTTCACATCATAATTTTTAAAATTCTGAGGGTGATTTGTTTGGAATGGTTTGTGTTTTGTAAAACTTAATTTCACGAAATATGGACATCACAGTAGCATAACAATTGTGACACATTTCTGCAGAATGACCAGATGCACTGTGTTAGTGTTTGTAGCAACACGCTTATTTACAACATTCAATACAAATAAAACGTGTAATACCAAACGTAAAAATGACATTCTGGAAGTTATAAGGTTTAGTATAATAACATGGAATAATTTAAATGCTATACGTGCAGACATACAATCACCCATGCAGCATGCTGGATAGTCAGTGGAGGCGACAGGGTGGTGGAGGGGGCGTTATTTTGCGTGGTGTGTAAAATGTTCTCAATAAAATGTCGAAACTGAGAAACTGGAATTAATTTTTTTTACAAACTGAAATTATATATTTTTTGGTTATTACACACAGAGTATAGTAGCAAAAGAACTACTATTGGTTACTGGTACCGAAATCAAATGAGAAAGGTACCTAACCCTAGATGGTAGTGGCATCTACTGAACCACCATGCTACCGCAAAAAGGTGTTAAGCTAAGATGCAAGTTTTACATGAACACACACACACAAAAGCTGTGTTATGCAGAGCAATGCCCAGTAATTTAAATGAACATAATACAGAGCAGTGTTGCTAAGCCCAGTCCTCAGGGACACCCAGATAGTCCGGATTTTTGCCCTCTCCCAGTTCCCAACACACCCATACCAAGTATTCGCTTTTCTTAATTGGCTGGAAGCTGGGAAGGAGCAAAAATGCGGACTTTGTGGGGATCCCCTCATCCACTGATGTAGGGCGATGCTCACCAGCTCGAGCCCAGCCAGAGGCTCCGACAGCCCGGGGGGCTGGCCCACCCAGCGAATGACCCCACACAGAGGGGGGCTCTCCTTCACCTCCACCAGGGAGCCCACCTCCAGGCCGTACTGGTTGCAGGGCGGGGCCGGGGGTGTGGATGTGGGCACAGACTGGGGGGTGGGATCGTGCTGCTCTGCCGCCACAGATTGCACGGACAGCGAGATGGGGCTGCTGGCCATGCCTCCGTTGGGTCCGCACTTCCTGCTCGGGTAGAAGGGCAGCGAGTGGAACTTGTTGTCACTGGACAGTGAACCAGTGGGCGTGGCCCGAGAGGGCGGGGACGCCTGGCTGAAGTCCGACGGCGTGTCCGTAAGGGATTTGGCGGGGTCTTCTCCAACTGTGGGGGGCAGCAACGCGCTGGTTACAGACTGCACACAGTCACGCCGACCGGAGGCGCGATCACCGCACATGCATGCATGCACTGTCGCATCAAATCATTATCTCGTCCAAACTGCCGGTAAATGGCGCAGGTGCGGTTCAGACCAAGGCCTCATTTGATGTACTGCGGTGTGTGCGGGTCCACATGTGCGACTACGGTAAGGCGGGCACTAAGGGAGAGGCCAAAGTGACCGGCTCGTGAAGACGCCATTTGCTGCAGCCTGTCGTCAGGGGCACGAGAGTCAGAGCGCACCCTGGAGAGAGGCTGCCAGCGTGCTGGATAACGTGCCAAAGCTACACCATGCTGGCACATCTTTTACTAATGCGCCCTGCCAGGCCCCCAGAGTCAGAAAAATGAGTTATTTCGGACTAAACTCAAGGTGTGTATACAGCACCACCTGCAGGCGAGCTGTGCAAAAACACAAACTTATAGTGGAAATAAAAAGTGAACACACCCCAGGTAAAATGCCAGGGTTTCATGATGCAAAAAAAAATGAAACAACAAAGTATCTCAAAACTTCTTTTTTTTACCTCTAATGTGACCTATAACCTGTACAATTCAATTGGAAAAACAAATCTGGTAGGGTAAATATAAAAAATACAATAAGCTGGTTGCACAAGTGTACATACTAATACTTTGTTGAAACACCTTTTGATTTAATTACAGCATTCAGTCTTTTCCTGACATTCACTCAGTTGCATCCTACAGCAAAAGTCAAGGTCCGCAGCGAGCTTACAAAGCATTAAAATGAT
>JAODKL010000009.1:11913925-11929476 GCA_026780765.1 Petrocephalus schoutedeni
ACGTAGTCATTCCCATTGATGCACCTTTAATTCATTATAAAATTCATTATAAAAGTCAGTGTTCACTTTGCAATCTTCAAATTTCTGTAATAAACGCGACTACATTACATATTTCTTATTGTTTCTTCAAAATAAATTTCGTCAAGACTCTCCAGTCGTCTGCCATCGTGTATATCAACGTAAATGGACCATGTTAATTTAAGTAAATTATGTTCATTATTTAAAATCATCTAATTCTTACAAGCAAAAGTGAAATTAATTGAGTATGAAGAACTTGAAAAAAATGTAATTATTTTCGTTCTTCATTTCGCTCTTTTCAAGTAATATGTATGTGTTGCAAAAAGTTGAAATGACCGTGTGAAATTAATTACTACAGACATGCGACGTAAAGTAGAATTTGACATATGCCGAAATGACATAGACTGGGGTACTACTGTATAAGTATGGTAAACGGCACATTACAAACATACATGACTAGGCATAAGTGCGACTAAGCTGAGCTTCCAAAGAGCCCGCCTTCGCCGTCCTTCCCACAACTGGGAGAGTGGCGTATCACTGCCAAGGACGACCAAACCATTCTGGGGGAGCATGTTCAAGGGTTCAAACATTGTACCCTGAAGGTGGTGCCATGTATCAGCACAACGATGCAGAAATACACACACCAAGCCTGGTGAGTGGTTTGATGAACCTGAAAGTGAACATCTCACATGGCCTGCACAGTCACCAGATCTGAATTACTGAGCCACTTTGGGGTGGTTCGAAGGACCGAGTCAGGAAGCAGTTTCCTCCACCTGCATTATGATCTGGCCGTTGTTCTGCAAGAGGAATGGCTCAGAATACCTCTGGCCACTGTGCAGGACTTGAAATTGTCATTTTCCAAATGAACTGATGGCATGTTTGCTGCAAAAGGAGGCCTTACACCGTACTAATAATGCTCATGGTTCAACCCTCTGCAAAAACATAAATTGATCAAGCGAATTAACTATGTAAACAACAAACAAGCTTTACATATGAACTGATAAACATATTGTATTTGTGTCATACAGTAAACACACTGTTCATAGACGGGTTGGCTGTACTCACAAATTAATAAAGTGTGCGGCATGGTTTAAGAAGAACTGGTTCCAGAAAAGGTTCCACTTCAATTGTGTGCAAATGGTTTGCTTTTGCACAGCACGACATGGACCAGTCTACTGCAATTTGTAAAACCATCAATAAATTGCGCCAAAACATATTCACTCAGTCACAGGAAACCAAACTTAGCAAGGTTTGCAATTTTAATGATGGTTCCTTTTCTGCATTATCTAGTCAATGTGAAAAAAGAAAAAAAAAAAAAAGTCAGTCTGAAGTTTACCGCTGCTGCTTTTGCGCGAGCTCTCCATGCGCTCTTTGAGACAATCATAACCATAATCATTCTTATCCTCGATGTAGGACCGTAAGGCCCGTTAGTGAGAAATTAAACAGAAATGAGAAACAGGAGAAAGGCGAACAAGAACTGGTCATGAAAAGAGATTTGTCCTCTGCTGAATGGAAATATTTTGCATTTCATGTGGAAAATACTGAGCAAAAGCCAGTGACTGTCGGCACTGCTTAGGGTCTGTTGGTACAACTAACAGCGACACTACCAACATACTTCATAGAGTCTATTGGTCTACTGGTAGACCAATCATATTTGTCATATTTGGCTATATACTTAATTTTCAACTCCTAAATAACGCAAAAACTTAAATAACGGCAATGTGAACTTATTCCACTATCGTTCAGTCTAAACCAACTAATTTGTTGACAAAAAATATTATAATATGGTTTTTATGTACAGTATCATGTCAGATGATGCAGTGAAGCATCGGGCTAACCGTTGTTTTAGCGATGATTATTTTGACATACAAGAATCGTAGAAAGTAATTTGAGCAAAACAATTTAAGTCAAAGTGGAGACAAAGAGGCTAGGCTACTAAGAGGGGTAAATGGCTCATATCTATGCCTAACCTCACATTATTGGATGAGTCTGTCAAATCTGAGCGTCTTCTTCAAAGATCCATTTGCACTACAGTCCTGCTGTGGCTATATTTAAATTCTGCTTTGCAATACTGACATTCATTGCATTTTCATTCACCTTTAATGTTAAGTGCTCCCACACAACTGATTCTTTCACTCTTTATTTGGATCCCCATCCACTATGTTCCTTCCTCAATACTGCCAAGTAATTGGAAAAGAAAATTTGAAATCAATGCTTTTTAAATATCGGGTTTAAATCGAGTAATCGTGACAGCTCCAGTAATTATAAACGTTATCGATATCCCTGGTTAAACATCCATCCATCTTGCCTTAGCAGAGCCAGGAAACTAGTGCCTATCTCAGCTAGCATAAGGAAAGCCATCAAAGAGAAGCAGCAGAGATTTCACTATGAAACTACTGACAAGATGACGTCTGGGAATTTGGTTAACGTGGCAGAATTTTTAAATAACTGACAGGATGAAATGAGTAGCAGCCCCACTTAAAAGCGTTGGACGTTTCTGATGACAGCCCACACATACACAAATTCAGTGGCTGTTTTTGTCACGTCAGGTCATATTGATCTCGCTGATGCAGGTGCGGGCTTTCAGACTAACCCCTAGTGACACATTTCTGCATGATTATCCGCTTCATTATTCTCAAACAGCATAATGTTGACACATTTCTATTAACAAAAACAAACATAGTAATAAGGTGTTTTTTCTTGTAATAGACATCCTTATCTAGTGAGCCCAAAAGCAATTCAGACTTTCTTTACTGCGATAACGCAATATCCCCTGTAGAGAGATCTAAGAAGTGTGGCATCATTCTGAAAGAGAATCGGTTCCACCCAGACATGCCCTTTTTGTCACCTCTGCTGGCAAATAAAGGAACCTAAAACACATTCACACACACCTGGAACTGCCAAGTCATGATTTTTAACAACAGACCTACGCGAGCATGGCACTACCGAAATAGTAATTATCAGTAATGTCTCTCGAATCAGCCCGTTGCCACGGCTCATTGCTCAGTGGAGGGCAGCCGCACACAGCGAGTTCACATCCAGTATATGTCAAACCTCAGCGTCTCAGATTAACAAACCACACAGAAACAGAGGGGAAACCCTGCCAAGTTATTGTTCCGAAAGGACGGCAGAGAGCTTAGCTACAGTGCGGTCACACACTCGCGCACGCACGGGCATTTAAATCAGGCAAAGGCCACCTCTTCCTCTTGCGTGTCAGCTCATCACATGTCTAACGGCCGACGGCACTCACAGTACCTTTATTTTGCGAGGTGGGAGGCTTATCGTTGCCACTTCCCCTGGATGCAAAGTTGTGTCGTGAGTTTTGCATTGCGGACTCTGAAAATGGAAAGAAAACAGAAAAAAACAACAGTAAAAACCATGACTGAGGCTTCACAAAGACCCCCCCGCCCCCCCCCCCCAAGGTCCGGAAGACAATACCAGCTACCACCCAATGCTTAACAGAACGAGGCACAAAAGTCAACATCACTTCACGACGGGCAAACCAGCTAACATCCCAGAACCGCACTCTCAAAAATACTTCCCTGAAACAGTCTTGGTCTCTTCCATTCTCCCACGGAGACAAGAAGACAAGAACGTGGAGGATTTCCAGGGCTACAATTATTTAACAGCTCCAATTAAACGTTCTGTCTGACGGTCAATGTAGACGAGGCGAGAAACAACAGAGGTGCTGATAAACAAGCACGGCGATCGAGCGGACAAGGTTCAAAAACAACCGCGGACACAAAGGCGCCTCTGTGGTGGCCCGCGGGAGGAACGGCAACAATACGCAGCTTTATGCGCCGGGGGGCGGGGGGCGGTCGGCGTACCTCGCATCACATCGCAGATGGGGACGAGTCGGGTATGCTCCCGGCTGGCGAAGTTACACAGCAGCTTGCCCTTGAAGAAGCCGTCCCAGTCGCCGATGGGGTTGTCCTGGAGA
This sequence comes from Petrocephalus schoutedeni, assembly GCA_026780765.1. NCBI lineage: Eukaryota > Metazoa > Chordata > Actinopteri > Osteoglossiformes > Mormyridae > Petrocephalus > Petrocephalus schoutedeni. Next base: position 11,917,884 of record JAODKL010000009.1, read on the forward strand.
AGGATGGCAAGACGTCACCTAGTTACTCATGCCTCAAACCTGCAGTTATGTGCCAGCGATGTCATTCCCACGCCGGACCTCTGCCCACAGCTGCCGGTGATGTCAATTTCCATTTTCCACCCTGCTCTTCATCCTCCTCTTCGGACTGGGTGGGGGGGGGGAGGGGGCAGTTCAGGGCTTTTTGGGCTCTGCTAAGTGCTAGGGGCTCCTACAGCGAGGCAGCAGCAGCAGGGTAATAATGCCGTCACGTGCGGCCCGTCCGGCCCTCGGCGGGACGCCTGTCACATGATCATTAGCATTTACCCACTTGCCTTTACTTTCCTTTTATTTCAAAAGAACCAAATAATAAAACTCGGGTAAAGGCAGAATGAACGGGGTCGTTTCCAGACGTCCGACGTTCCCCATCCCACCTGTACCCTCTTTGTTTTTCCTTGGTTTTCCCAGTTATCCAGCCTTCGGAGTACAAGCTGACACACCTAACACTGTCCGCGTACGGGATGGCGGCATTCCGGGCATTCAGATTAGTGCCAAGCGCTGTACCCCCTCAGCACTACCGTCGCCATTTACATCCGGCCCGAAAGATAAATCACCATTGAGGGTCAGAAGTAAGTAAAAAAAAAACGCACAGGTTAGAGAACAACCACCCACCTCCAGAGATCCATACAACGATGGCCTTCGGGCCCACAAAGACACACAGCACATTAAGGGCATGTAGGGCCATGATGTTAACACGGTGGAAGCCAGACCAAAACAAACCTAACAATGTACTCACATGTAATGTATAAACATGCTGCGTTATCTGGACTCTTCTGGGAGCATTAACCATCGCATTTACAGCTGCATTACCGCTGCCTTTTGGAACAGTTTCCAATCACTACAAATCGCATTTAAATATGCAGTCATAAACGACGGACATTTTAAACGAATATATGCATTTTCCAATAAAAATAACAATCGCTCACACCGCGGAGGATTATTCAGTTGCGGGCAGGATTAAAATACGAAGCTGCTCACCATGTCGACTCCCACGTAGTACCCCAGACTCTCGCTGCCAGGCAACAGGCCACAGAAGATGATGGTGCCGGCCTCGGGGCCTTCCCGCGTCTGCACCACCACGCGCGAGTTGATGGGGAAGTCGGGCTCCCGTGGGCCCGGCGACCGGGGCACTTCCTCCTCGTCCTCCCACAGGCCCAGCTTGTCCAGGGCCACGAAGACGCCACACTCATCCTCGCAGCGGAACAGCTGCTGGCCCTGGTACGAGCCGTCTGTGAAGCCCTGACCACGGCCCTGCTCCTGGGGGCCCAGAGAGGACAGCCCATCATTGACAAGGGGGCGTGTACAGGGAGGCACACTGCCACAGCCACTAATGTACCTGCACACTCACTGAGGGGGAATCCCAATACGCCTACTTGACCGCACTTGTGTTCCCGATTCACGTCATCTTCCAATGCCGAAGTCCAGTTCCAATACGAAGAACAGAAGTACAGAGGACGGTAAAAATCCCCGGATGTTGTTCTTGCCCCGTCCCAAATATCAAGGACACATCAGCTGCATCCTTGCCACACCAGAACAATCCAATCCTTGTGATTCATTCTGCGCTAAGTTCATTCTTGAAAGACAAGGTATCGGGACCAGACTGACCGAGACCACAAGTACGACCTTTGTGTTCTTGGTATTGAGATTCACCCCAAGCCATACCCTTTTGTAAGACCACACCCATAAAAGCACATGCATCCAACAAGACATCAACAATCAAATACACAACAAATACACAACCCCCTGTGAACAATCTCCTTACATATAGAGAAATCACAGTTTCCCAGTAAAAATATAACCTGGTTCTAACTCCACCATCTTCCACTAGCTGCATGACATCCTGCAGTGGTGCCCTAATGGGCAGGGAGGCATGCATACGACTGAATGATTCCTGATTCAAATCCCCAACCAGCAAGGTACCACTGAGGTACCCTGAGCAAGGCATCACCCCCTCAGACTGCTCCCTGGGCATTGAATTAGCTGCCCACTGCTATGTCACGTATCGGTTAAATGCGGAGGACACATTTTGAATTTGAGTGTCAGTAATGGCAATTAATCATGTTCAAAATATCCTTAATTTTGCATCTGGGACAGTGCTTATCAGCCCAGTCTTTGGGACCCCCCCCAAACTGTCCACATTTTTGCACACCTGAACAAACAATGATGAACTTCAGATACCTGCTATAGATGCATTGGAAGCTCAAAGGGAGCAAAAATGTGGACTGACAGGGGGGGGTCCCCAAGAACTGAGGTGAGAAGCACTGCCTGAGGCTGTCGAACTCTTCAAGTTTTGTTTTTGTGAGAGCTCATGTAGCGGCTAACTGGCTGGTATGAGTCATTTCATTCTGCACCCGAGTGTTGGGTCTTTGTCACGTTAGTGGGGTTTTTTCAGAGCACCTGTTTCTCAAAAAAATATGTTTACATGCTTTGAATTCTTCTGTAGTGAAGGAAGTGGTTGGGGCAACTTCCTCACAATGTCACAGTATCAACCCGCATTAATTATACTGTAGACTAGTTAATTTAGGACAATTCATAATTTTCCCCAAAGCATTTTTAGAGACCAGAAAGAGAAAATGAAGTTATGAAAACGTTAAACTACTTAACAGGCAAGTAAAATCACTCAAAATATTCAGACCTTAAGAAAAACAAACCACTAAGCTAACCAGATTATTGTGGGGGAAACCAACAGCAAGTTCTGCGGGGAGCTAAAGGGACATTTAACATCTTATCTTGGTAAATAAATACTGTTGCAGAAACAATTTTATCATTAACATACCACCAGAGAAATGTCCTATACAAAAATGTGTGTGAATGTGTATCACATCATACCCACATCTCATTCCACCAGTAAGAGTGGATGGTTCGTTAATTTCAGATGGTCACACCTACACTCACACCCACTCACATGAGCACATCCTCACCCTCAACAAGTGTGCAGGAACACCTACGCACTCTGACTCATGAGTGGGGGGAGGGGGTGTGCTTTGCAGCCAGAAAGAGAGGTACTATAGGGATTGAGAAGAAAGGCAACTTGATAGGACATGACTGCAAAGTCCCATAATGCAACGGGACAGAGCCCAGGGCGCTGCCCACCGCTGGGTTTGCCGTGGCCCCGCGATGACAGAAGCCAGACTGTGAAAGCCAGCTGCTGCTCCTCGCTTACTAGGAGGGGAACTGAACACTGAGCGTGTCGCCCGGCAAAAGTCCTACTCCAGCTCGTCTCCCCGCCACAGGCACGAGCGTGGGTCACTCCGCCGCCGGATCTTTTGTCCAGCTACGAACTTCAACAACTCGGCACAGGGAAGAAGTCCGGCAGCCGCTGCTGCGCCGATACCGCCACCGATACCGATACCGTGGCCAATACCGATACTGCGGCCGATACCGATACTGCGGCCGATACCGATACTGCGGCTAATGCCAATGCCGATACTGCGGCCTATACAGATACTGCTGCTAATGCCAATACCGATAGTGCGGCCGATGCCAATACCGATACCGCCGCCGATACTGCGGCTAATGCCAATACCGATACTGCGGCCGATACCGATACTGCGGCTAATGCCAATGCCGATACTGCGGCCGATGCCAATACCGATACCGCCGCCGATACCGATACTGCGGCTGGTGCCAATACCGATACAGCGGCCGATACCGATACCGTGGCCAATGCCGATACTGCGGCCGATACTGACACCAGCAGATGAGATTTTGTCAAAAATCACTCACCAGCAGCTCCACCCCGAACCAGACTCCAGACAGCGCCCTCTCTGGGATGAGCGGGCCGCGGAAGCGCACCACGCCGGGCAGCGGCTCGTCGCTGGAGCGCAGCTGCACCTGCACCTTGGAGCCGCAGTCGATGGCGCGCGCCTGCTCCAGCCGCGCCTGGCAGCGCAGCAGCCCGTAACGCTCCTCGCAGTTGTTGACGGGGAAGAGCAGCTCGGCCAGCTGGTCGTCCAGCTCCAGCACGTCCTTCTCGTCCAGACCCAGCACCACGTTGGCCTGGTCCAGGATGCGCAGGCTCCGCTTGCCCTTGCTGGGAGGCAGTGTGCGCCCCAGGCTGTTGCGCTCGGGGCAGGCCTGGCCGATGCTGCCCCGGGGCACCTTCAGCGTCTTCTGCGATGGCCTCTCCACCGTGCATTCCTTTATCACCATGTAGTAACGTGAGTCCTCCCGGAAGCCCCCGGCCGATTTCTCTTGGCTCCACAGCACAGAGCTCATGTCTGCTACGGCCACATAACAGAGGCGGGAGGCAGCAGGGATGATAAAATGACAGGGGGAGTGGTAGACGGGGGGTGGGTCATGGGGCGCCAACCCTGGGACTCCACATGGCCTCTCTGTAACACACCTGCATGCTCTCAGGCAGATGCCAGAGCATTAAGGACCTGCCTGCGCAAAAAAAAAAAAGACGGAAATGTTTAAGAAGAAGGGTGGGGGTTCAGTTTCAAACAGCATCAATTCACCATCCTAAGCTACTGAGGTTTCAGGAGACCAAGGATGATAACAAAGGAATGTCTCCAAACCAGTAAACATGCTGCCCAAAAACATACCCCTTAACAAACATTACATTAAATAACTGCGTGTACAACTACAAGATGTTGACAGGGAGGATCATTTATAAACATGAGGCGGTACTGATGTTTGAAACATTAAACGGGTTCGGCTTTGCCAAACACAGATTCTTGCGCAAATGTGTGAGATCAGAGATAATCCAGTCCCATAATTCTCTTATAAGACACAAAACCGGTCTCAAGGGGAAATTTTGTCGTCAAAGTAAATAAAGTAACATAAGTGACTAACAGTGCAGACTTACTAAATCAAAACAGCCCCCGCAACCCTGAGAAAAGTGGCTGAGAAATCCACCGGTTGATAGTGCTGGATAAACTCCCAGGATGAACATGCCCATGGTAGCACTCCACAAAACAGGAATAGCCATGTTCCTCTCATATAATATAATAATATATGGAGTGTCTAGCGCTTAACCAAACAAGGGCCGGTAAAGTGCAGGGTTAGAGCTGTGCTTTCACTCACAATGTCGTGTAAACAGCACTCTTATCATCCTACACAAATGTTTTTCCAGAAAAATTTAAATATAGGTTTATCATGAAGACTTTTTTTTAAATGTGGGTGGATAGTGCTGCAGGTAATGACAGGTTTAGCCCAGTAAACTGCATCCAGCAGGACAGAAGGGTGCACAGGGCTTGAATCTTAAAGTGTGCAGTTTAAATTAGTATGAGGCAGGCTACTTTCGTCTCCTTGTGCAAGATACATAACTTGGTTCAGTAAAATAAGACTGCATATTGAGTTGGCATCAGCTCAGAGTTTATTTGAGGGATCTTCTGAGTTTTTATTGGAAGAAACCTAAATTATTCGTAGGTATTCTTTTGTGTATCTTTTGCACACATACATGTTACTGACTTATTGCCATATACTACTGTAATTACCATCTTAGGCACATTAGCACTAGTGTGAAAGTTGCACTCAGGTGAAAATTATATTACACCTGAGTACAGACAGCAAAACTTAGAAAGCGCACCGATGGCAGCCGCTACACAGCAACAAGCAAAAGGATTTCTGACAAAAAGCTGGCATTCCATATTCTATATTGTAACCCATATTCTGCGTCAGATATAGTTATAAGGACAGCTTAAATATCATCAGTGAATTGGTGATTCGTTTTTAGATAATATATATTATATTAATAATGTATATTATAAGGACCACAACATCTCCTGATCCTACATGAGATCCAGTTTCCAATGCTTAATGTAAGAACAGTAAACAGCAATGGTGGCAGAAATGAAGTGGTCGGAACGGTGTGCTGTCAATCACTGCCGGCTCTGATCCAATAGAAACCGAGGAGGTAATCAATAGGCCAATCCCAGCGCGTGACAGCACCTGCTAATCCCACCCACCGCCAGGTCTAAAGCCCATTACACGGAGCAGCTAAGCGTTTAACGAGGTGCATGATACCGAACAAAAATAAATAACAATAAAAAGACAATTTATGGGAAGCGCGAACGCGGTTAGGCTAGCAGCTGTCAGCACGGCCGCATCGCGAGCGCGCCCCGGTGTGTGGCGGAGCCTGGCCGGAGCGCTGCGTCCCGCCGCATTCCGACTCCCCCTGCGTGACCCTCGGCAGCATGGCGCAGGGCGCCGCTCGCCCACCGCACGGAGCCGTGCACCGCCTTTACATAAACGGGCCCTTGTTTACTGTCCAGCGGGCCGCGCTCATCTGCCGCGCGTGGGACGCCATGCCGATGCTGGGAAGCTGCACTATACTCGCCCTCAGCATGCATCCATCCTGGTTTAGTAGCATGGCGCTGGAGATGAGCTCATTCCCGCCCCCCCGAAAAAAACTTTAATCATGGCAGCTGCATAATATTTACGATTTAACCAACAACAATCCAGGCTGGTCGTCACTGAATAGAAGCAATGCATATCACATTGCTCAGATGGCTGATATGGCATGCACAGTGCTGAGCGGTGCCTTCCACCTTACACCAGATTCTTACATAACTGAATGTATTGGCGATGCAAGGGGACGCAGAACACGGTACTCTATGACAAGAGCTGCATTTATTTTGCATAGCCAGCAAAGCAGGACCTTAATGCAACGCGTGACAGCCACACTCCTGATTCCGCGCAAACTTCGCGACGACCGCTCGTAAAAAAAAAAAAACAACAGTAACTTCTATCTTCGGAGGGGAGGAGACTGGACAGGCTGCCATCTTCACACACGCAGTGAAGGGGATGACAGCAGGTACGGCTGGAGGGTGGCGGTCCTGCCGGCTACATGTGGCTCCCGGGATGCACATCGGGAAGCGGACCCGCGCGCACACGGCCAGGCTGGACGCAGCCGGCAGCCTTTACACCTACTCGCTGCGATGACGTCACCGCCGCCGCTCGCGAGCGAGCTCCTCGGGCCTTGATTGGATACTCTACTGTACCAATTAAACAGCTAGTAGGCATCCTTACTATAACCAAATTCCCGATTAATTAACGATATTGCACAATTATCACGCCACTCAACACGACCCGACTAGGCAACTGGTTACGGTTTAAAAATATGACACATCGCCAGAATCCCCGCATTTAACAACGCGTAACCAACACGCAGGAGTAAACATGGAAATTCACGAAATCGCTAGTGTTCTTACCTTAACTTCGGTGCCTAGCTAGCTACCTGTTCGCCTTAATTTCATAGAACCCTGGTTTTGGCACGAATCAAGAACATGTAACCAGCTGCGCAAAATACTCGAAAATTTTCCAGCAGGCTTCTTCTGCCTCCCTTTGTGCCTTATTTATTGTGAGCAATTTAAAAGGTCTACGAGCCTGCGGCGAACGTCACAAAAAAGCAAAGGAAAGGCAAAACGCAGACCCTTCAACCAAAATTATTTTTTAACAGCAACCCACTCAACCAACCTTCAAATATTAAACATGCTCCCAATACTTTATTCCCATTGGCGAGTGCTCTGTCATACTAATTGCTCATTGGTTAAAACGCATGTCTTTATATTAGTCCCACCTCCCGGGGTTTTCCGGTAGTTTGGTTGTGCAGTAAAAGAGGCGGAAGCGAGATGTGATTGACAAAGCTGCCGGTGGCTGCTCGCGGTTCGGAACCGACGCTGGTCACTCGCCGAGCTCATCCTCTGGCTGTCATGTGTACTCCTACTGGACACACTGCACATTCCGTGCATGACATTCAGACGCAACACCGCTTCTCATCAGAGTGGTCGGTGTGGGTTAAAACTACTGAATTTTGCAAGATACTGGGATTTCAGTTTCAGTTTTTCGATACCTGCATTCAGTTTAATATATCTTTCCATATACGTAGCTGTAACCAATTGCATCCAAAATAATATTGTCAGTAAAATATGATGCAGTGCTATTCGTTATACATGTATATTCAGTATGAATAGTGATCTGGAATATTCGTTAGATAATTATTTAACTTTTTGTTTTACATGTTCAGCTTTTTTCTTAGTTTCTGTGCCCAGTATGGAGTTGCCAGATGCAACAATACGACCCTCGGTTATAAAGGCCACTACTGACATGTCATTTTAGGTGCCTCACTTTCCAAATAATCACTTTCGTTAAGCAACTGAGGGCCGTCCTAGGACAGAAATGCCATGACTTGAGAGTTGATATGGCCTTGTGTTTTAGTTCTGACTTTGCACAAGAATCACATATTTCATGTTATATTTGTCTGCAGCTACTTCTGGCTTTTTCATGAGATTGTGCATAGACATTATTTTACTAAAGCTCTTTTTGCTTATCTATTTTAATGAGAACGGAGAGAAGCATTTTGACATTATACAATTTCAGAATAAACAATTGTAACGTTAAGGGTAACTTGGTGATTATGTGCCCATCACCCACTGTTATGCACGAGGGGGTGATATTAAAGTACCCCGGGATGTCACGATAAAAGTTTGGACTTTTATTAGCAAGTTTGCTTTCACGCGATAGTCCAGCTTGATACAGAAGAATAAATAAGAACCACACAGAACACAGACGATTAAAATTTGGTTCTACTCTGCACTCACAATTCACATACCAACTATAAACCAATACAAAACACAAAAAATACAAAAGAAATCTGCATAAAGACATACAGTTTGCAGCTACATACCAATTTAGTTAATAAGTTAAAGGTACTGTATTTAAAGTTAAGTAAAATGTAGGCTGTATTGTTTTGGTTTGAGCTGAGTTTTGAGCTGCTTCAGGTCATGTGACACCCAGGGACCATAACAATGTTTGACAGGAGTTAACATATCAGTTCAACAAATTTCATATCTTGTAAAAATTTTTCATGTGCCAACATTTTTAAAACACAGCAAGTACAGCATAATAGCCCAGTTTATGGTAATACTAATTACTGTATCCTCACTCTCGAAAAGACAGTAAAGAGAGAAAATGGTTTTACAGAACTGCTACAAGGCACAAAAATTACTGAATCGAGAACCACGGTTTTGTCAGCATTGTCAGCAATCCTGGTTTAGCTCAAACCAAAAACCTTTACCTTATAATTCTACATGTTCATACTTTAACCCCTATCCCATGTTTGGGGTCAATCTGACCCCAGAGCATCATTAAACGGTAGGCAAATTTCACATGGGGAAATTATCACGGGAAAAGGGTTAAACAATGCTGGGAAAACAAATTATACAGATAGATACAACATTGTGCGTTTTAATAGGTAAATGTGTGCGGTGTGTGGAAGAGGGGTGAAGTATCAGCCAGTTTCTGCCTGTAAGAGGGGAACTTGATTAAAAATCCTCCTCAGAAAGTCAGTCGCTTGTCCCTTTGTTGCAGTTCCTTCACCTCTTCGGCACTGAGATCATTGCCCTTCAGCCTTCATTGGGAAAGAGTAATGTTCTGAGTCTGGATTTATTACATATTTCCCTGCCTCCATAACCACTTATCCAGTAGAGTGATGTTCCCCAACCTGGTCCTGCCCCCCCCCCCCTCCCCCAGACAGTCTACATTTTTGCTTCCTCCCACCTCCTTGGGAAACACTGCAGTAGAGGGTCGCACTGACAGAGCTGTAGGTTAATGAGAACCCCAACTGTTTGAGCTGTCTAAGAAGAACACTACCCACTGGCACCAATACTGCATATTGCATCTGACAGAAAGTCTTTCTGTGAAATGTCAAAGATTATAATAATACTGATTGCACATATGATACTTAAAATACATAGTGAAGCAGAGGGCTCCTGTGCCCCATGCCCCAGACCAGGAAGAGCCTTTGGTTGATGGATAATGGAGGGATGGGTGGATTATTTCTCTAACTACTAATAAACTGTCTTAATGCTCTGGTGTGAAACTGGAAGGGAAGGAGGCTTTACCAGATCGACTTGACAATGGTGTTTGTCTGCAAGGCTTCCAACAGGCATTCTACACCCTCCCTGGTGATGCAGTTCTTGCTTAGCCTGTTAGAAAGACAAAACACGGCAGGAAGAAGCACACAGGCTGTAAAAATGAAAAATAAGGGATTTTAAGAGAAGCCAAAGTCCTTTCAGCCACGCTTAAAAAGACAGGAGCCCTGATAAACATCCTCTCCTGCAGTTATCCCTAGCTTGTCTTTGTTAAAAAAAGAAAGTGTTAAATCCCACTTAACAGTTAACTCTTCAGGTATTGTGAGGTGTCGGATGTATGATGTCAGTCGACTACGCTGTAGTTGCAAACGTAGGCCAGAGGCTGGATTGTCCCTCAGCCCTGAAGGCTGATGTTCCTCACAGCAGACTCACCACAGCTCCTCCAGAGTCTGGCTTGTCTTGATCAGCTGTGCCAGAGCTCGTGCACCGGTGCTGCCCACGCCGTTGTCTACCAGACTGTGAAAGAATGCGGAGCACAGAGCTGAACGGCTCAGTGCAGGACAGAGCCTGAAGAGCGAGGCGCAGCATAAAAGAGAGCCCGGGCTGCGGCGAGTCCAGGAGAGCCACAGGACATGCTGGCTGCCACTCAGCTGAGCCCTTAATTAGGCTTGATTAAAATGCACATTCAGATCACCTGACATGAAACCACAAACTTTTCAGTCATATTAAAACAAACTAATATGTCTTATAAATGAATGTGTGCTAATAAAATGTATCCCCTTTATTTTATCGTTTCTGGTTCTACATTAATTACATGGAGACTTAAGTAACTAAAGGATGGGTTAATTTAAAATGTTAAAGGGCTATATACAATTGCGGAATTATTGATTTAGTCACATAATGAAAGCTATTATTCATTTTAAAAGGGCAAAACATTCAGAAGCACCTCTAACATTGTTAAAACAATTATAGTTATCGCTACACTCTAGTTAAATATGACAAATAAATGAAAGTGAGCCTAAAACGAATGCATTTCATTTAACACATTTGAGTCTGCATTGTAATCACAGCTGGAAATTAAGCTCGCCCACTTGCCGCGGGCGAGGAATTTAGATGAAGTGTGAGTACAAAAACAGAATGTTAGCCTGCTGGCTAGTAACAAAAATGCATGTTGGGCAACATTCTTACAATTTTTTTTATCATTTCAAAAAGTTCCACCCCTGATTGTAATAGATTTCAGATGTCTGTCTATCTGTTTATCTAAGGCACAGTATAAATGAGGATTCCAAACCCAAAAGGAAATCCTCAAGTATGTTGTTCTGACACAGTGGAAGCACAACCCATCCCATTTCCAATGTGAAGCCTGTCATTGATTGACAGCTCATGCTAATCCCACCCCCAAGGCTGTCACAAGCCTCCCATAACTCCTACGCGGTACATCCCGAAATCCTGTTATTCCCAGTCCTGCACACATCCTCTTGTTATTTGTGTAGACTGTAGAGAGGGGAAACCAAACAGATTACACCTGTAAATTTGCTTACTACTACTAAGTACTACAGGTTAACTAAAAGCCCACGCACACAAGGTCGTGGGCTGGACCAGGACCGGGGCGAGCACAGGGACAGGATGTGCTGGCTTTGCGGCACAGTGAGAAGCAGATCGCAGACACCGGCCCCCCCGTTACCTAAGCTACAGCAGACCCCGCCCCCCCATTACCTAAGCTACAGCAGACACCGCCC
>JAODKL010000009.1:11931944-11942350 GCA_026780765.1 Petrocephalus schoutedeni
CACTTGTTAAGGGACCAAAAGTAATGGGACAGAATAAGAACCATAAATCAAACTTATACTTTTTAATACTTGGTTGCCAAAAATGTTAGCATTGTGTCGATGTCCCAATATTTATGGACCTGACTGTATGTGCTAAAGAGGAATTGAGTCTAGTCACGTTTCCTTTAAGGCAGTGACTCTGAAATTTTTGTCTGGCAACCCTCCAAAAACCATTGGTCAATTTCTGTGATATGATAAAATTTACCAAAAGGGGATGTTGGGGAGGGGGGTAGGGGGAGTCCCCGATGATAGTGTTTCCTAACAAATAAAATTACTAGAAACTAACTAACTATAAATTGTATATGCTAACGATAAAAAAATGTTGACCTAGGGGAGCAACCAGGGGGGTTACTAGAGGTAAAGCTTCACTGGGGCACAGCCGACCCCCCCCACCCCCACGTGCCCCAGTAAAAACACTCCCCTGGCCTACATTTTTAAACATTATTTCTTTGGTAATTTCAGAAATTCATCTTGCGACCCCTCTCAGTTACATGCTGACTCCCTGGGGTGGGGTGGGGTGGGGTGGGGGGGGGTCACAGCCCACAGTCTGAGAGCCACCAGGACAAATCCAGCAGTGGGATTATGAAGAGCCCGAGACTCCCGGCCTTACTAGAGCGAGTGGCACACCCTCATGCACGGCAGCAGCTGCTCCACGCCGACGTCCCCCACGCTGTTGTAGTCGAGCTGCAGGCCCACGGGGCTGCGCAGGTGCTGCAGCACGTATGCCAGGGCACTGCACTCCACAGGCCCGATGTTGCAGTAGGTCAACTTCAGGTGCTCCACCTTGAGGTCGGCCACGGCGTGGCAGGCCATGGCGCCCTCCTGTAGCTCATAGATGCACTTTATCAGCCAGACAAACTCGGGCATGGCGTGCATGCTCTTTTTTTCGCCCGGCACGGGCTGCGGGATGGAGCGGAGGTGCCTCCGCAGGGCCCGGGAAAGGCCCCCCACCACCTGCCGGCGCTTCCTGTCCAGGACGGCCGCCGGGCACGACGGCGTGAGCAGGCCGCGGTGCCGCCGCGACAGCAGTCCAGACACGAAGGTGGCCGTTATCTGGAAGTTGGGCCGTTCAGCTTCTGGCCCGTCTCCCTTGAGTTCAGGGTCCCGATGGGGCAAGCAGAGCACAGAGCAGACGCCGGACAACGAGGGTCTCCGTCTGCCCCGGCGGTGAAAGAGTTTAAAGATGGTGGAGCCGGCAACGTCGTCGGCGAGGATGAGAAAGAGAGCGGCGAAGAAGCACTGCATGGTGACGTGTAGGAACTCGTAGCGCTTGGCCAGTGCGGAGCCGTCACTCCGGACCAGGAAGCCCGTGGCCACGTCGTCTTCCGTCACCCCGCACCGCCGCAGCTCCACGTCCGAAAAGACGTAACAGGCCGTCTCCAGGCCCTGCAGGGCCAGCCGGCCCAGACGCGACGCCACGCCCGCGTACCCGCCGGCAGCCAAGGGGGGGCGCTGTGGGCGGCGGTGCTGCAGAAACTGCTGCAGGATCATGACGTAGACGTCGGTGAAGGTCTGCAGGCGGCCGCCCTGGCCGCCGAGCAGCTGCCTGTAGCACTGCGAGACGATCCGGCAGAGGACCGGGACGTGGCAGAGGCTGAAGAGGGCCGTGTTGCTGTGGAGGGAGTGGAGGACGTGGCTGGTCAGGCCGGGATCGCCATGCTGCTTCCGCAAGAAGCAGGCGATGCTCTCGGGGGAGAAGCCCTTAAGCGCCACCTCCTTGCGCGCATACGTCCGTAGCGAGGCGTCGACGGCCTCTGGCCGGCTGGTCACCACCTTGCGCACGCCTTGCATGAGGCAGCCCTGCAGGAGGCTGAAGAGCAGGGCGGCGATGGCGGCCGGCTGCGTGGGGCAGCAAACGCGCCTCTCGTCCGAGAAGCGCAGCCGGAACTCGTCCAGCCCGTCGAAGGTGAAGAGCACCCGGTGCGGGTGGTCCAGGATGAACTGGAAGAGCGGCTCTGGGTCCCGGTCAGGCCAGCAGCAGTGGGAGAAGAGGAGGTCCCTGACAGACAGCTCCCGCTCCTCGGCGCTCAGCCGGCGGCAGCTGAAGGGGAACAGCAGGATCCAGTCCTCCAGCGTCGCCCCCCTGGCCCAAAGCAGGTGCAGCCGCTGCAGCAGTGTGGTCTTCCCACTGCCCGCCTCTCCCAGCACCAGCACCGTGTCGGCATCCTTGTTGAGCGTTCCCACCTGGCACAGGATGTCCTCCAGGCCAATGGGCCGCTGGGCCTCCTCACCGCACTGGGCCACCTCTAGCAGGCCCTCTGTGTAGACGTCATCCAGGGACAGGCTGCCTGTGCCACCGTAGGTGTTGAGAAAGTGGGACTGAGTGGCAACAGAGCTCCTTAGCTTTTTCTGGTATTGTAGAAGCTCTGGGAAGGTGGAGGAAGGGGGACCGAACATCAGGTAACAACACGGCACAGAGGTGGTACTGATACACGGGCAGGCCTGGTCCAGCTAGTGTAATAAACCCACAGAGTCCACCAAATGACCTTTATGGTTAACGAAGCCCAGGAATCAGGAAGCCTAAGAGACTTGTACCGGGGCATTAACCCAAGCTGAAAGCTGATTGGTTCCGGGTGCACTCACATCCCTGTAACTGACCAATGCAAAACATACCATTGGCTAATGATGATGTTGATCCCTCTCTATGAATTATGGCCCCACTTATGCCCTCCACCTTAGTATATCTTAGAATCACCCCTGAATGTATATGTGTTATTGTATGTGAAGGATGCAGAGGACCTCAATAGTGCGTGGGGTGGAGCTTAGGGGAGCTACTACCTGCAGGGAAGGTCTTCTCCGAGCCCTGCCATGTTAGCGGTTTCTCCACCCCTTCGATGAACCGCAGCAGAGCTTTTGCCGCACATTCGCCCTTCGAACCCACCAGGTCCAAAAGTCGCCTCGCCTAAAGGGGATGGATGACAGGACTCACCTTACACCACCATTTTAATTACCAAATGCCACGAGTTCTTGTGTTGGGCCAATCCGGCAGAATTTGACCCAAGCAGGAACTCAGAAAGGGAAGACGACAGACAAGGATTAGGACGGCTAGGTGACGGAGAGCAATTCATTCTGGTGGTCGCCTGGGCTTGCCTGCTGTGCAGGGGTGTTGATGGGCAGCTGCACTTCATCGCAGTCGTAGGTGGTCAGGCTGCCTGAGTCCAGCAGGGCCCCGAGCGCTGGCCCAATGCAGCCACGCAGCCTGGCCACCAAGCGTGGCCGCTCACTCCGCAGCCTCCGCGCGGCGGAGGAGGGCCCAGGTCTGTCAGCTAGGAGAGGACCATCGCCGCTCACCCCCAGGGACAGGCTCGCCTTCTGAGCTTCAGGGAGGACCTGGTGGAGGGCCGCCAAGAGGAGCCTGCACGCCTCCTCGCCTTTGCTGGCCACCATGTCCAGCAGCTCCCGGGCGCTGGCACACAGGGCCCGCCCAGGCGGCCGCAGGATCTGGTAGTCCTCCCACAGAAGGACGTCCCAGGCCTGGAGCCGGTCCAGCGCCCCCTCCAGGATCTCGGCAGTACCGCTGGAGCACAGCACCTGAAGCAGCCCCGCCCTCTGCTGCTGGAGCAGCCGACAGGTGCTCATTCCTCATAACCGCCAGTCCGTAGGTCCGACGTCACCGTATGGAACAGCTGGAAATTTTCGGTCACGCCCCATCACGGGCACTCGCGACAGCACCTGTACGGGGACATTTTCAGTAGATCTTCTGAGGTGTTCTACCTTCATGTCTCAGAGTTTGCAGTTTTTGATCCAGTGATGAATGCCTTTCGTAGTCATTCACAGACCTCTCCTTCCACCTTTATTCCATCTACTGTGGTGCACCATATCAAATGGGCTTTACAGATCACAACTGGTCATCGATGCTAACAATTAGACTTAGAACATGCTCTCAGATGATGAGAAGAAATACTCCTTGAAAACCCCTTGAAAACAGCATTATTAACAACAAAATGTTCTAGTCGGAAACACCGACGGGATTTTCATTTCAATCGCTAAAGGTCATTCATCAGCAATCCTAAACAAACGTTAGAACTACATGCTACTTTGCTGTTATTTCCCGTCTTACTTTAATTATGAAATATAACATTTTGGTTCTGACTACAGTTTACGTCATCATTTTGTTTCGAAACCAGAACATTAAAAATAAATGCGAATAAACGAAAGTTCGGTTGACCCACATTAGGCAGGTGGCTTACCGGTAAGGTCATTAAAAATAAGGGTAGACGCGCTTTCACGATTGACAGTGAAAAGGAACATTAACTTACTTTTCAGTAAGCGTTCGCACAGGCTGTCACCGCTCCATAATGTAAATGTCATGGAGGCGATCTTGGGGCGGCCGCAGCGCCAGTTTCGGATCAGCTTACTTCCTCCTTCCTGATAAGGAGCAGTGATCGCGGGGTTATTGTCTCGGTGAAAAAATGCTGCTCTCAAAAATGATTCTTATTTGACCGCTGTCAATTTCACCCTGCATGACCAGAAAGGCTATGCGTGATCCGACTTAAATCAAAAGCATGGAATTGCATGGCCCCGTTATTAATATTACTAAGTTAGAATTTACGGTCCGTCTCCTTCGGATAACGATACAACGTACGTCTATAGACAATACAGACAGCTTGTTTTACTTAAAGTGTTTTTACTTCCATAAAAAGAGGACCGGAGTTCTGTTTCACGGTACTGTTGGGCTGGTGTTGATTTTCTAGTGAAACATTTCCACTTTTAAATCAGTGACATTAGGATCAGATTGGCAAGCTGGAAGCCAGTTCGGGTTTCATCGTCTCGGTCTGTAGCCGACAGTCGTTGCTTTTCTTGCGGTGAATTCCCCGTGACGGCTGTCGTTCGGGGTATTCCCTCCGAGGAGACGCGCTTCACGTTCACTTCCCATCTTAAGAGGAGCGATTCCGGCTCTTTCTGATCCTTATAATTAAGCATGGGGAGTCTCGGCGCCTTTGCGTGGGCAGCTAGGCTACCTTCGTATGACTAATAATCTGTCATTTTGATTCCCGGATATGGCGGGGAAGAGACGAGGACGTGCCGTGACCTCCGATGAGCTGATCTCACCACAGAGATTTAAGGTTTCATCAAGTAATGAGTCAATGTCACTGTCAAAGCGAACCTCGGTTAATTTCACAGTGCGACAAAGGTACCACTGCGACGCAACAGAACTAAAGATGCAAAAAGACAAAATGTGCATTTCGTTCACTGTCTTTTTCTTTTCTTTTTTGCCCAAATTGAACCAATTTCAATTTCTAAAACATGTACCGCCCCCGCAGACTGCTCTCCGGGCGCTGAATTGGCTGCCCACTGCATGGGCACATGGGTTAAATGCAGAGGACACATTTCGTTGCTGTGCACTGCTTAAAACACATTTGAAACTAATTAAAAACTGTACTGAAAAATTTGCAGGTTAAACATAACGCATATGAAATATAACGCATACAAATAGCAGCCAATGTTGGATAGAAATATACACATGGGTACAAGGTCGCATACAAATATTGACCTGAGTCAATCGGTTGTGGTCTGGAGAACAAAAAGTGGAAGCGATACATGGGTTCTTAACGAGCGCTGTGGTAAAATCAGCTGAAAAGAAAAGAGAAAAGAGAAGAAAAAGATGAGTGAGATGAGGCTGCAGTGCGTGTGGATGCCGGTAGAGGGAGTAATTGTGTTGAATTTCAGCAGATCAAACTCGCATCAGGGCGTTTCTAAATTATTATTGATACCAAAACGTCAGCTTGTTTGTCATTCAGTAGAAAGATTAAGGAAATTTATCATAAACGTATTTCAAAAATACTGTTATAAAATACTGTTTGGAAATTACTTTTCACGCTGTATTGTGATAACTGATGATAACTGAGTCTGGCGGAAGCAAAGTTCACTTTATTCGTCTCTCGGGGCCCTTGTGAATCTAGTGGCTATGTATTCCAAGTTCTCTCTCTATTTGTGTTTATTTTTCAGATGAACCAAGAGTGTATTTAGAGTCCTACAATGCTCACACTTAGGTATACGCCTAAATATGTGGCTAAATTGACTTATACTAAACTTCTGAGAAACTGGTGAATATAACAGATATGACAGACATATTTGAAGAGCAAATCAAAGAGGAGTGTGTAGTGTGTCACTAAAGAAAGACACAGAAGCTTCAGGCGCAGTTGGCTTTGACCCCACGCAAGCTGGTCAGTATCAGTCAATAAGGTGAGCTCCGTCCAGATATGTCGTCAGGTAGTAAAATTATGGGTTTGAAACCCACCCCCCACAAAGAATTTTAAGCCTCACCCTCATCCCCCCATGAAATGTATTTGTGGTTAAGGGTCTGCATCCGTAATAAACTCTCCCCAGTCCATAGGTTCATCATGGATCTGTGCATCCAAGACTTACTACTCCAGAATCTTCACATTACCCAGCGACATACAATCCCACGGGGACAGACAAAAAAAAAAACAAAAATGAAAATCACAGATGAAAATCCTAAAGAAAAGAAAAAAGTCTAAATAAAACATAAACAAACACAGGTGCAGCTGATTTTTTCAGACCTCCAGGGTGGTGTGGTAAGATTCACATTTGCACTTCAGACATCTACCTGATGCTCCACCAGTGAGTAGCTACTTACTCTACAGCAGTACTAAATAGGAGAATTGGGGATTTGGGGAATTGGCCTTGCATCTGCACGGCTGGATATGCAAATCACAGTTTGTGGAGAGCTCTCTTACCGCAGCTTACATGAAAAGGCTGTATACCAGCTCCTCGGTCCGCTACAGTAGTGGTGCAGCAGTAACCACGCACAAAGAGAATATTGAAAAAGGCTGCTCATGGCATTTGAATGCTTTTATGAATCTTCGCCTTTCCTCCAGATAAAAATGGTGGAAACTTTGTCTGGAGAAGAATCACTGCAGGGTGTTTTACATTGTTAAATTATGTTTAGTTGTTTGCTGGAAGCAGTATTACATCGCTGTACATATTACATGCACACTGAAGACATATACCTTTCTGAAAAGCTGGGCCTCATATATGTCGTGTGATTGAAGCCTCTTTTGCTTTACCACCCAAACTTTTCTAGACATTACCAGGTGGGGCTGTGTGTGTCATTAAGCGAGCCTTAAACGGACTTCCCTAGGCCTAGAACAATGTCCGGGTAATTTCTGATGTGTAAAAACCCCCACGTGTGAAAAAGCAGGGAAATTTCTGGAGAATTCACCGCGAGCGACTGGGCGTGTTGATGACACTACTATCATACGACTGACACAAAAACGGGAGAATACAAACATCGGAGGGTGAATAGTTTCATTTTGATCTAGCTTGTCAACACTACAGCTGATTCTAGAGATTCATCTCTTGGTGAGATGGGGCAGTTCAGCCAATGGCATAGAAATGGGGGGGAGTCACACTGTAGAATCACCCCTGGTATCATCCAATCTGTATGTATTTTCTAGCACCTTGTTAAGCGCTTAAGGCAAACAGGTAAGGAAGGACACTGTGCAACACGTACTGCACTGAAAATCAGGACCACCTTTGCAAGCTTCTGGATTTGTTACGCACTTAAGGAATTAAGTAATTATATTAAGGGGACACTTACCAGCGAAAATGATTTTTAAACTTCAGCACAAGCAGGGCCAGTTAAAGCCTTGCAGTGATGCTATACAGATTATAAAATATTATGAATGCAGTTTATCACAATTTTTAAAACTCGTTTGTCGATTCTACGAACAATTTTTGCTTTTGGCTGTGTCACTAATGCCAATCCTAGGATTTACTAGCCCTGAGCACATGCACGTTTGAACTATTCCCGTTTCCTGATCCCCAGTGGCGTTTTCAATTATGCGTCTATCGAGTGGTACTGTTTAAGCGCAGCTCTGCTGACCTCTGCTGGAAGTAGACATAACCGACACTATCGCTCACTTCGGGCATCACTTAGCGCTCGAAGTGAGGACCGCGCCGTCACAGTACCCTTACATTAAATGTGTAGTTCTTTTACGATATAACTACTCCCGATCCACATTTTTGCAATATAATACTACAGTAAAAAGGGTAATGTCGCCAGTTAACCCCAAATTGGATTTTCAAACACATCACAGCATTGATTTGAGTTTATAGCCCTGTAGTATATAGGAACACTCCTAGTGCTCACATTAAAAAGCTCTGAAAAGCTCAGAAGCATACGAATCTGAGATTAACGTAACTGTTTGAGAGACCTGTGGTGGCAGTGCCACCGTACATTATTATTTTCTGCCTGATTTAATCCAGTCGCCACCCAAAAAAGTTTCCCTTGGGAAGTAGGTGGGTAATTGACAGTGTGGGATAATCCCACCCACCATGGGTTTGAAAGTCTCATTCCATCCGTCGCTATCTGCTCATAACATACACGCGAAATTAGGTTATCATGCATACCGGTTTCTTTCAAAATGAGCAGTGGTGTGCAGGTGTCTTTATAGCCTTTCATTATGGGACAGCGAGGCATTACCGCACGAGTAAGAAGCTGCCAGGGCGGCGTTTTGCCGACGCATGCTTAAATCAGTCTAACGTGCCGGGCTGCTCTCGTATGAAAACTGGAACACGGATACGGGCCCGCAGTGGTCCTTTGGCGCCGGGACATATGCATCTCAAAGCCCAGAACCCCGTTGGCGTCCGCATCTCTGAAGTTCTCTGCTCGCCGGCGGCCGCTGCTGTCCTCATTAACAGCCCAACCTCAGCATTGCTGATTAGCAGCAGTCAGGGTCCACGCTCATACCACCATATGCCGTTTAACTACAGATAAAAAGAATGCATGTCGTCATATGTATATATATAAATAAGTATCCATCCATTGATGTCGTAAAAGAGTTTGTAGCGCAGCAGATACTATTTTTTTTGGTTAATTTCTATAGTGGGTTTAAGTGTTTGTTTGCTACAAACTTAAAAAAAAAGGCGAAATTGATTAATTGTCATTGTTAACACGCCACATCGCAATATGTCCTCTGCATGTAACCCATAAGTGACATGGCGGCGGGCAGCTATTATTCAGCGGCTGGGGAGCACTGCGTGGTGGCGGTACCTTACGGGTCGGGGATGCGAACCAGCAACCTTCTAATCACAAGCGCTCTGCCCTAACCATAAAATCACAAGTCACTGACCTTTTTTATTCTCTCCAGAATTATATTACTTAATCTTGTGAGGATTTTACTTTATTGTTGTAAAACGCCGCACAAACTGCCAAAGTTCGGAAACTTGGGACCCCTCTCTTCTGAAATCGTGCGTTGGTGCTGCCGGAGGGGCTCTCTCACCCAGCCTTATGTAAAAATCTTTGCGAAAGCGGAGGACATCTTAAAAATCGAGTGTTTGCGAATGGCTTTTGCCAGGTGGCGTCAACCCATTTTTAATTGACAAGAAGATTAAAGCTCGCGTGGATGGTCCTCCGCAAGCAAGAATGCTGATTTTATATTTCTGACGAGTGGAGCCTCGTCTGGGGCACTTTCGCCCAGTTTTGGAGTGGTGTTCAAGGTTAGGGCGATCTTCTCCCGCTGAGAGGGGGCTGTTAGATACGGGGCTGCCTACTTGTTGGACATTCATTATCAAACTCGGTCTTCGCCTTTCATCTCCAGCCCTCTGCAGCACTCAACGTAAACTACACAGGCACCTTCCAGCTTGACATCTTTCCATTCATGCTGTACCTTAAACAGCACGCTGCCACATCAAAGCGGAAGAGCCGCCTTTGATCTTCCTAAAAAGAACCCAATGATTTACTAAAACCAGTGCAACTTTTTGGGTGCTATATTTCTCTTCATCCCTTCTAAAAAATCCCCGTCTCCCTTCGTTTGCAGTTCTGGCAGCGTTTTCTCCGTTACTTTATTTGATAAACTCTAAAACAACTTAAATTTAGCCGCGTCCCATGACGGAAAACAAGATAACTTCTCCCGCAGCATCGGAGTTCGTGGGCGTGTCCCTGCCCAGCCGGTCCAATCGCAATTAGGGGGCGTGGCAAAGAAGTGTTTACGTATCTGTGCATCAAGACTGTTTACGTGAGACAAAGAAGCTCAACTATTTAATGGTCACCTAAGTGGTACTTTCCCGGGGCGCAGGGACCAAACCGTAAGCAAAAGGTCTCAACTTTTAAGCTTGCCCAGCCACAATCAGGGTCTCTGTGCAACTGCGCCCCTGGTACTTAGTGTGTGCTTTATGACTTGATTTTTTTTATATTGGTCACACTTTAACTTTATTTCTAACCATCCCGTCTTGCATTCATTAAAATCCATTTAAAAATCGTCTTTTGCGTATAAAATAAATAGGCTTATTCGAATACGCAGGAATATACATCAAAATCGCGTAGGCTAAATAAATGCAGAAGAAGCCTATAACATACAATTCATGTTTTATTTTATGGCAGTCGTATTATTGTCATTTTT
>JAODKL010000009.1:11959858-11976558 GCA_026780765.1 Petrocephalus schoutedeni
CATCCCCCCCCCCCCCCCCCCCCCCAAAAAATAAATAAATAAATAAATAAAAACACACCCAAACCCACAATTAAAATTCCTCGTCTTCCAGAAGTGTGTCAGGGTCCAGAAATGTAGAGGACAAGCAGAGGTCTGGTTACCACATGCACGCACACAAAAGCACGCACATGCAAGGAGGAAGGAGCGGAATGTGGTTACTGGTTGACTTCCCCCATCTGTACCATCAGTAGGAACGTTGGCTCAGAGCTATCAGTTATTACAGTACTTGATCTTCCCTTCAGATCTCACCAGGCTTCAGCAGCAGGTTTTGGTAGCCAAATTTACTTATACTGCCCCATTGACAAAACTGTATCAAATCTTAAAAGCTTCAGGTAGCATTTTTTCTAAGGTAAAGGTTTTCAAAAGTTTGAAGCAGCAACGAAATTTGAATAATGGTCATAACGCCAGTTCAACATTCTACCTCAATGACCCGAACAGGAAATCGTGTAAACCTGTGCATTTTTGAGCTGGAGAATGAAAGGCAAATGTTTGCAAGCTGCCGGCTGTTTTACTCGGTGGTTTATACATCAGGGTGTCACTGCCATGACGGAAAACATAGCAGAAAAACATGCATCTGGCATTTTCCATCTGAAGTCTAAATATAAAGCTATAAAACTGCAACTTCAAAACCTCAAATCCTTGGAACGTGGCAGTTTCAAACGTATATAGAAACCTGATAAATGTATAATTAATTTAACAAGACAGACAACATGAGGCAGAAGGTCCTCGGTAACAGGACAGCCTGGACCAAAGGCAACCGTGACGACAGGCCCAGATCAGGGTTTAAAGTGCAGTCATAACACAAGTTGCTCCTTCTATACAACCAAGCGAACTTCCAAAACATTTCCGCGCGCCTTCGATTTTATCCACACTTTCCTCCCCGCTCACTACGTAAGGCAGGCGCTTCCACACCACGGCTGTGCTCTCCCCGGAGGCTCGCCAGGTGAAATGAGAGACAAGTGGCGCAAAAGGAAGAGACGAGCTACTGATGTCAGAATCCTGCACACTTTTCATGTTTAAAACTGGAGGGGGAAAAGAAATGAATAAAATAACAGGGGGTCCTGCTGAAAGGGGGAAGATATGAAGTTTCAGCTTAGCTGGCGGCTCTCCTGCATGGTAAAAAGCCGTTCATACGCAAACGAGCACCTTCAACACCAGGGAGCGCTTCTAAACAAATAAAATAAATAAAAATCCGAGCGGGAACCAGAGCATAAAGTTGTACGCTTTCAGCAGATGCCAAAGTCTTCTAAGTTTCTTCAGTGCATGGGGGACCTGAGTGATACGTCTCACGCGGGTTAAACTGAAAACTCCTGTGGAATGATTTTTCTGAAGCCTTGAATTGCGTGGCACTGTATTGCGATGGTCTGATTAAAAATTCCTGAACTGGACCTGGGATTTAAGCAATTCTTAATACAGACCAAGGTCTGTGTTTTTCCTTTCAAAACTGAAAGCAGATTATATATATACCCATAAAGATAAATGTGAGGAGTAAGGCAGCATTATTATTAGTATTACCATTATTAGTATTATTTTAAGGGCTCACAAGCTTAATTGTTCATTTTCACAAGTGCGTGAGTCCCAAGCTACTCGATCAATTCATCCTGATTGGTCTACAAACCCAGACCAGAAGAATATATACAGAAGAATGCTAAAATATAGCTCCATTCAGCTTAAATTTTATCACAAGTCAATACACACCTGAAATTTGAAGGTAGTCATTTTCTGAACTGACAGTCAGCGTTACGTTGTGATTTTCATTACCGGTAGTTCTTTTGTGTTACCTCCCGGTTACCCTAGACACCTGTGCTAACAGGGGGCATAACACCCAGCAACTAAATGATACAGCCAAAAATTGATAGGGCTGGAGGAATTTAAGGGTCTCACTGGAAACAACTTGCATTTTAACCACGACTACCTCTTTATACATTAGACGCGTTCTACATCCAAGTCACCACGGGACAGTAAAAAAAACAAACAAACAAACAAACAAACATGTGTTAGCCCCAGGAGGATGGCCATACACATCCAATATGGCTTGAGCCCCCAGACACTCAGGACATAAAAACTGATTGTTGAGTGCTTTCCCAATCTTATTTCCTACTGATTTATCAGCCACACTGGCTGGAAATTTCACCCAATGCAAAACAGCCCTTTTGAGCTTAAACTCCTCCAAGGCTATGACAATTTATTTGGATTAAAATTAGTTGAATTCAAAGTGGAAGTCAAGCCAGGGTACACCTGAATGGATTTTTACAAATCAAACATGGAGAGAGTCCTGGTTACTATACAACTTTTACCTCAGTCCAAGGTTCTAGCTGGATAGAACAGAACTGAAACAGACATTCTAAGCAACCTGAATGGTCTTTTAGAAACTGGACCAGTGACCCATGGGTTTTGTGTTGGAGTCATGGGTGGTGCCTTGCAGAGGCCACTCGGCCAGTGCAATCTGCTTTCCATTTTTGCTAAATAACTCGTTCTATTGAAATGGCCAGGCACCATCGACTGAGTAAGTGATTATTTGTCCAGCCAAAGCACCAGTAAAACCAGCTAAAGTAACCCACCCCCACCCCAAAAAAAACCGATGACACCCTACAGAATGCCAAACCCTTCTGAGACTCATTCGCAGCTTGACAGTCGGCTTCATGTTGCGCAGTGAGGTAACGCTGGGCATTCCTCGGGGCCGGGGCCGGGGGGGCGGGCGCTAAAGGCCTCGACGCGACGGCTCAGCGGGGCGAAATGGACGCCGTGTAATTTTCGGCTGCCGCGTGACTGGACATCTTCTGCAGACTGCGCGGCCCCTCTCTCGACAGCAGCCCACACGCCTTCAGCTCCGGGCCTCAAATTAGAGCAGACTCTGGTGGCCTCGCATCAGGGCCTGTGAGGGCGACCGTATCATTATGGAGGCCGCCGTGCTGGGAGTCGTGGCATTTCTCCTCAGGCTCCTCCTAACACACACGCACGCACACACACACACACACGCTTGTCCTCATCCCCAGTTCACTTGGGCCGCGAGGACAAGACGCTAACGAGAAACGACGGTGACATCGATAAGCGACGGCAAGCTCTCAAAGCCAACGCTGTTTGCATTAAAAATTTCTAATCACCTAATGACAAGTCATGCTGGTCCTGGATGACAAAATTTGAATGGTTATCTTAGCATTGTAAATATTGTACATTCTTAAACTGAGTGATATACATTAATATAAACTCAACATATGAAAAAGCCCCCATACTTAGAAATGGTTCTTAAAAACCAGGTAAAGCTTTCATGCTGATAAGATATAATAGCCATCCAGTATGTAGGAAACCAAGTGCATACTTACAATCATGGTAAAATCACCAGAAAACTGCAATTAGGAGTTGTACAGAGACATTACACAAGACACATAAATCCTGTGCACTTTTAGAACTTTCTACATCTACTTTCTACAAAGATGTACAGGTTTTTAAAGAACAGCCACTGGAATTGCTTGCAGGTGCCCGTTTGTGTTAGCCGATGTGTTATCATTAGGCAACACCCTCATCTGTAATATTTTGTGTGAGATTTGCATTCCTGGGAGCATTACTTCATCGATATCAAAACGTCAAATCATAAAAGCCAAACCATAAAAGCGGAGCGCTGATTTACAGCTTGGCGTCTGTACACCGGGAACACGTGGATCCCAGCTAAACCTCCACGCACGCCTCGCCAGCACCTTTACGACCAGTTTACAAAAAGCTTTCACCTTCGGTAATTATCTTTACGACTTTGCTAAGCCCTACGGCCGCTATCCCCCGAACGGACTGTGCGGTCCCAGAAACACGGATGAACCACAGAACTGGCATAATAAAAAATAAATAAATAAGTTGTGCTTGCAGAGTGTTTCCCACATCTGGATGTTTTACCGAGCCGGTTCATCCTAAATACCTTTTGAGCAAAAGGCAGCATAGCCCTTGAGGGAAACCTTCTCCATGCAAGTCCAATTCCTTTACCATTAAGTTGCATGCCATCTTCCATAAAAACAGATGCAGCCACAGCTAAATAACAGCAGCACAGGAACGGAACACACTAAAAGGGACGGGGGCCCCATCCCCTCAAGCCCTCCAGCAGACAAAGGTTAGAGCAATTGCAAACACCCCCCCCCCCCCCCCCAAAGGCGCCTTGGTATGCTGCGCTTGGAGTCATCTCCGGCAGCTGATAACGTCACCGGCGAGAGGGGCTTCCTCTCAACAGGGCTGGGGGCAGGGGCAACTGGAGAGAAGCTTAGCTAGTCTGTCACTTGAAAGGCCCGATGTACAGAGGACCCGACTGCGGAGCGTAACAAATCACCACGTTATTGCCCTTTTAATGCGAGCGGAGTTCGGAGCGGAGCGCGCAGCCTTGAGCTCACGCACACACCTTCCCCGCTGATGGCTCTCACGCCACATCCAGGCATGCTGCCCCAACCCAGCACTTTTTTTTTTATATCATATTTTACAAGAAAACCCTCATAACACTAAAGTAAGAGTTTTTAAGCTCTCGGTACAAATGTGCCAGCAATTTCATGGACAAGACCTAAGCGGCTGTACCTGCGAGCTCCTGATAAGGGGTTACGGGATTTTGTGAGGGCAAGAAGCCTTTGGCAGGTTTTCGCCAACGATCAAAATAGAAAATGGCAGAGGGATGGGGCGTTGTCATGGAGCCGGCTTTTATTTGGGGATGACGAAGGGCCATTTGAGACATCACGTTGCGTAACAGTCTTGAGAAAGCTGGAGCACCGTGCCAGTGCCATTACTGCACTGCCAACACAGAACTCCCATTGTCAACATGTTGCATTGACAACAAGACACAGACATCAGCTGTCAGTTGCTCAGGGCTCACCACTGGTCTTGTTTGCACCCCCGCTTCTTCAAAGACACCTTGAAGCCCAGCGATACTTCAGGCCAAACCAAGAGATGTAACTGAGCCAAATTTCACTGCAATGCCATATTTTCCATAGTTAAACCTTTATTACTATTCTGCACACATTTGCTGAAAATGATTTTACTTCTGGATCAGAGAGTCACTTTCTAAACATAGGCAAACCTTTGGCCCAGTTTGCTGGAGCCGGCTAGACATCCTCGCCCAGTTCCAGATCTGTCAGTTTGAGTAGACAGGCTGAGCTGGCCAAAAGGTGATTTCTAAACACGACCTGCACAAAATGGTGTCGGGGGGGAGGCTTCTGTGTTCACCCACTCCAGCCTGACCCAAGCAAACCGCAAGGCAGACTACTTTGTATATGCAGCCAAGATCAACGCCATGGGTTTCCCCCAAGCCGACAGAATTCCTTCACAAGCAGGGGATGGGCTTCCTGCCACAACACTCTGGGAAACACTGCAGCCTTTGAGGGTCTATGACCTCCGGTGCAGGTCTCTCTCGCCGGTCCTGGGGCACCTCCCTAGCCAGACAGGCGGAACGCATGGCCGCAAGACGACGGCGACTCGTAGCAGGAAATGAGGCAGAGTTGGAAACATCAAAGGATTCAACTCAAACCACTTCTCAGATGTCTTAGAAGACAAACATGGGTTCTAGAGCCTGCGCAAGCCTGACACGCACTTCATGGCAGATTCACAGGAATAGTACACCCCCCCCCCAAAAAATAAAAAATAAAAAAAAAAAAACTCTGAATACGGAATTGCTTCCACATTCCATTGTGGATTCCCACCAATGAAGAGGCTAACAGATGCATCCTGTAAATGATGACAGACTAACAGCAGCACCCATCGCAGCAACAAACTTCAAAGCATCTATTTATTGGTCATTCTGCTGACCCAAGTTCCCACCACAGATCACCACCCACCAACGGAGTTTTCCGCTGATGATGAACACGAGGGGTCAACCTCGTCTCTAAGGCATCACTGAAAACAATAAGCCGGACTTTCCCAGATGGTCACGTGATCAAACTGATCTGCAAAACAATACAAAGAGGCGCATTTTCCCCTCTAGCAAGTGCTTCACGGTCTACAGATATTTTGGGGAGGAGAAAACAAAGCCTCACAACCACTAACCCCTAGGGGTCCGTATGCACATTTCCCAGCCGAGCTTTCACTGGCTTTGAGCACATCTGTACTACTGATCCCCAACACACAGGCCACGGTGATGTGCCGGCACTATGGAGATGGGGAACCACAAGCTCCGCCTGGGGAAGCGTGCAACTGCCAGGACGTACGACAAGCAAACTTAATCCTGGTGGTGAGAGAGAAGCTCTGGACGTCAGGTCCAGGTTGAGAGAGAAAGAACAGTCTCCAGGGGCATTCTAAAGAGCCCCATAATCAACCTCAAGCTTTTAACTTTAATTGAAACAAGTAATACCATCTGCTCCAAGCTAGCTTGGCACGTCAGGGACAAAACAAGTGCCGTAACTCAGATAATACCTAAAACTCACAGAACACCCCTACTCTACTTCTGGACAACTTGCACTCAGGAACAGCAGAAGATGGACAGCACACCCCAGGTACATCCACCCACTAAATACTTAGACTAAATACTAGACCCCGCTTATGCAATGGAGGTTCACCCGCAGCCTACCGCAGGAAACAGAGGGTCCGAGACGTGGAAAACCCTGGAAGGGGTGCCAGGCCATTGTGGGACACACACTAAGGGCAATTTAGGGACAGCAGTCCACCTAAAGTGCGTGTCTTTGAGAGGAAAATCGGGCGCCCAGAATAAACTGCACAAGCACATGGTAACAAAGAGGAGCAAGAAACCAAAAGCACATCCCTGAAGCTGTGAGGCCATGATACTGCCCACTGAGCCAGCATGCCAACAGGAAGGGTCTGAAAAACACCAACTTCCACACAACGTATGCTCCATTACGAATGCCATGCAGCCTAAAAACAGAGCTGGATAGCTCACTCCTGGTGTGCCCCTGTCCAAGTGCAACCCACTAGGTCTCATGTATACCGATTACGAGCTAAATCACAATCACAAATGGGATAAATATTTGATCATTTATCCTATGGAGGGCTAAGTAACTGTATTAGAGTGTGGGACAAACAGAAGCATGTAACCAATAAAATGTACAGTTCTCAGACATCCATGAACGGACATGTTTTTCCACATTTGACTGAAGCAGATGCATCCTTCAAATAAAGCATGACTGAGGTTCACTTTAAAAGTTAAGTGCAAAGTTGAATTTCCTTGAGAGATGAAGCTGAGCATATAAAACGATAAATTCGGGGGGAGGGTGGGGGTGTCAGTGAGGGGAGCAGTTAAGGTGATGACTCATTGAGTACTCCAAAGACTGAAGCCAGCATCAGGGCTTGGGGGGGGGAGGGGGCTTTGAAGTCTGGAGGTGAGAGTTCAGAAGGTGAAAAGAATTTTAAAGAGCACCTAAACTGGGTTTTCAAAGAATCCATCAAGGCACTCTGGCAAAGGGCAACGGCAGAGTGGAAAGCTGAGGCAAGGTACGGGCCACAAATCATGCTGGCGTTTAACCCAAGTGGTGTTAATAACAAAATATGAGATGCCTATTTATTTAAAAAAAAAAAGGATTATAGCCTCACCCAGTATATCAAACTAGGCAAAAGAGCTACACACAACAAACTGAGAAATGTGTTTTCACAACAGAACTAATGGTAGTCCATCTTAAAGCTTGTGCAGATATTCTCCGGCAACTTAATCTTGTCCACACACACACACACACACACATTCCTCCAAAGTTCTACAAGGAGCCCAGACTTAAGCTTTAAACAGGACAGTGGAAGACAAAGTCTGATACGGCACGTAAAAGAAGAACGACGAGGAACACTGCACCAGGAACTGTCAAGAAGTTCTCAGAAGCCACGGCAGAATGTGCCTGAAGCGAATTCAGCACACTGACAGCTGCCTGCGCTTTGGGGGAACAGATGGAGGCGAAGCCGGGGTAGGCGCGGGAACCCCGCTGGAGCCCCCAATGCATATGGAAATCGTTAAAGAGCCTGTCACTCGCTTCTCACCCCTGTGGCGTACGAACGGAGCACTACAGTCTCCACCTGTGACTCCCCAGCACTGGTGACCCTAACAGAGGCGGCGCTGGGGCACCTCATCCAGTGCCCACCCCCCCCCCCCACCCCCAACAAGGCGGCTGTGGGCCTCAGAGAGTGAGAGAGGCAAGCAGTTCAGATTTCACCACATCGACCTGCTCCCATTCGGCCCAACTTGCAGAGACAACTTGCAGGGCTACAGGCTAAATGCAAGAAACAGATGGAAGTTGGGGGGGGTGGGGTGGGATATGGGGTGGGGTAGTGCAAAGAAAAGCTTAAAAAGATCTGTCAGATTAAATCTCGAAAGATGGACGGAGCTAATTACAAATTCCTTGCCTGAAGGATAAGATCTACTTCAATACAGGACAAGAAAACAATTTTCAAAATTAATGAATAAGTGACAACTAACATAAATAAATGAACAAGGAAAGCCTCCCAGGTGTTTAAGCAGGTTTAAGGCCTAACTTGTACAAAGACGCGATATCAGGCCAAAGCATTCGACTAACGCTGTAAGGAAAACATGAATTGTGATTTGGGCACGTGTGAAAACTACTTTGCAGAAAGTAGCTGCGATGAGCTTGTACAAGCCAACCAGTTTTGAGAATCACAATGCATAGTAAAGTGGGCCAATCCTTCTGGGGGAAAAAGGGAAGGGACATAAAAAAAAAAACCACAGTGAGAAATTGCAAGACTTCAGGATAACAGAACCAAACCGCCAACAGGGAGCCCACAACCAACACCTGCCAATCAAGCAATGAAGACCTGCCTCTTTGTGCACTGTTATTGTCATGTATGTGTTGCACAGAGGAGATCCAATTCGGAATTTAAAAATTCCCCCGTCAGAAATCAGGCAAAGATTAACTATCGAAATGCAGTAGTTATATAGTGAAGAACAGCATCTTTATTCTAATGGACAGAACACCTGCACAGAATAAAACGAAAAGTAGTTAAATATCATGGAATATAGCCACTCCATCATTAAGGTAAAACTCCACCATTCCAGGGGGGGGGGGGGTTACACAAATTACAGTCACTTTCAAAAATAGATATTTTCCACTCCAACAAAAGTTCCCATATGACAAATCACCACCTAAGTTCAAAATGAACGCTGTTCACTTTGAATCACAAATCTGACACGGAACACCAGTCACCTCAAAGACCACCAGGTTCAGTCCACCTAGTTCTGCAGATCTTAAAGTCCAACGACGTTCCTTTCTTTATCCCACTTTCTTTACAGGAGTATCTGCCAAACACTTGAATACTTCATATGGGTACAACAACCCCAAATCTACCACAGGCACTTCAACACCAGGCCACGTCTGAAGAGATCTCCATTAATCATTCAGGCTTCTTATGTTCAAACGAGTCTTTTGTTCAAACAAAAACAAACGCAGCCAACTTGTGTTCCAATAAATATCTGGAACTTTTCATCTCATTTTATTCATCCACATCACAGAGGAATCACATTCATAAAGTCAATTATTCATAACAACAGGCTCTCAAGGTTCCAAATTGCCCACAGATTTCAGCAGGGTTCCCATTTAACAGTTTGAGAAAACAAGAACTAAGCAAAAGGCAGTTTTATACACCATAGAACAACACCGTGTTCTCAGATGTTTTTTTTTTGTCAACTCCAGTAAGCAAAAGAAAACACTGCATTAGTTATTTCTGAAGTGCTTGGCCTTTGCACATTAAAATCATCAAGGCATTTACGTGCCTGCCGGCCAAGTGGCAGCATCTGTCGTGAACGCCACTACTGAAATCCAAGACACTCAAAACCTCACGGTAATTAACGCTAGTACTTAGCAGGCGTCCGTCTAACCCGATCCGCATCGCTCAGACGGTTCTCCTTCTCGCTGGCCCATTCTAGTTAGCTGCCTCTCTCAAAAGGTTCAACGGCCATGCCTTGGGCATTTATGGAAGATGTATTCAGAAATCCAATTCCTTACACGCTATGCCGACCACATTGCATATTTATGGCAGAGAGTACAAGATGTTCTTCTAGAAATGTAATTCCAGAGCAGCTAGGTGTTTGTACATGAACAGATATGTATGATTACACTGCAAACATGTGTATTAATAACATATACTCCTCAGATTAGAATCTAATACATCAGGAGGGGCGATAAAGATATGGCTCCAACACTGCGGTAGATCTCAAAAGGCACACAGAACCATATATGTGCATTAATGTCTGCTTCTGACTTCGAGAGCTGGATATACATCTCAGCTTTCTGTCACCTAAGGGAGGGGGCTCTGCAGAGATTGGATGGCTAAGGTCCTCCTCAAACGCTCCTCCGAAAGCCAATGCCAACACCCCCCCCCCCCAAGGCAGTTCCTGAAGGTGGCTTTTACTAGACAACAGTATTCCAGTATTTCAGCAGTTTCACAGGACAACAAACAACAGAGACCACCTCGATTTCCCCATTCATTCCCACTATACTGTCCATCGGCAGGCTGCCCGAGAGCCACACAGTCAGGCAGAATGTTAAAATGTACTTTTGTACCTGTAAAATGGCACAAGTTGCAGTTCAAAAGCAGCTATTTGGAAATCCAAAACTTCTGGACACAATCATTGCATCACCAAGGCAAATAAAGTTAAATGTTTTTGAAGAACATCCTACCTAGATTACAGAATTATTAGGGTATAGAGATACTCCTCTCCAGAGCGAAAATGGTTTTATTGATCTTTCAAAATCAGGCATTCTTCACCAAAAGTATGTTTCTAGCAAGTTATACCCGTCATCCAGCCTCCTTTATCAACATCTGTGCAACAAACAGGTTTGTTTTGCCTCCTCTAAGCACTCTCCAAAAACCACAAACATCTGCTTCATCTCTCATTTCCAGTAGATCTTTCACAAACAGCGAACCATTTCGAAAACTTTTCACAGCATGCATTTCAAAGTCTCAGTCATTAGCCGAGAAACTAAAGCCGAGCGTGAACGCTTCGCTTGCAGCGGCCGAAGTGGGAGCGCCATTAAAAAGCGGGGGTCCGTCCGCCATCCTGCGCGCTCCCTGAATGTCAAATACACCCCCCGCCCCAAGGAGCCCCCGACTGCACACCGTGAGTGGTCTTAGACTATTATTCACAAGTTTATTCGAGGATAACAGAAACTACTTTAATAGTAAAAGTTTTAAATAATTAAATTTGTCATTTGTGCGCTTCTCGAACGTCTCGGACACAGGGTACCTGACAAGTTTAAAGTCTAAAATTTCCTATTAATATTGTTTTTTATTTTTTCCTCCAGTCATTGAATAAAATGGTAAAGCACGGCTTCGATCTCGAAACCAAGCCTTAGATTAATTACTCCACCGTCTTGCGTAGCCTAAATTGCATCGACGCAGTAATAGTCACAAATCAAGCGTCCCATCAAATCCCTTAAGTCATAAAAATTAAAATATAGCAATTAAATTTACTCCCTGAAAACCTTGACAATAAAATTAAAATTTAACCTAATCCCATAAAAATCATCTTAAATGCCCGTGCTCGGCTTTTCTAAAGACACTATTAGTATGGGCAATCATTTAAGAAAAACTGTCGATCTCTAAATCCCTGGGAGTCACAGAGCTCGCGTAGGACTCCAGGCAGAAAGGAGCGCTTCCGATCGGACAGCGAGGAGTTACAGTGTAACCCGCCGAAAGCCGCGCAGTGCGCGCTGCTCCGTAGCCTCGCCGCGCCGCCTTACCCGCGCCGGGGCTCCGCAGTCGGCTTTGTGCTCGCAACCCTGTTGCTCCAGCGGCGAGCCGGTGCAATAGTACTTCTGTTTAACCATCCATTCGTCGATTCCTTTTCTGGCCAAACAGGCATTAACTACGAAACTGTCACCTAAAAGCACAAAGGAAACATCCCGTTAATGACGCCAATTAAAAGCACGGCGACTGCCAGCGTTTTCACACTTTCGCCGAATTGCTCCGTGGACGCTAAAGTCTTGCCGAGAAACACGGAGCTTTAAAGACGGTCTTTGCAAAGGAAATAAACAGTTTCCAAAGTAACGGGAACCACGTTTTACAGCACTTTTCCCCCCACGTACTCACCTTCGGGGCTCTCTCTTGGTTTACAAACGGCAGCTTTCGGGTTCAGTGTTATAAATAAACGGGAACAAAAATACACAAGAATTAGCTCATTTAGGAACATTTTCTCAGTTCACTACGATATAAAGAAATACTGTTTGGATTCTAAGACTTACCATGTTTCGAATGCAGTTTACCCATTTTTCTGCATTTGTTAGCTGTTTGTTATTTTATATATTTTATAATCCAGATAGCCGTTAGTATTAGTCTGCGAGCACGATATCTCAGAAAAGACCGTAAGCGATAGTACCCTGCGGTCTTTGGTCTTAGGCAAAGTATTCCCTCCTCGGATCTGCCCTCTCGCTCCCCAGCAGAAAGAGGCGGTTACCAAAACCCACACTTCAACCGCCGCACCGACATGATTGGCACCTCGCAGGGATTAGCCCACTCGCGGGCGGCCGGCCGGCTTCGGACCGGAGCATCGCTTTGAATGACGTCCCTGGATCGTGCGAATATAAAGTCCGCCGTCAGCGGAGCGGCTCTGGTTGGAGAGGATGGAGGCTGGACAGAGAATTAATGTGCAACGGTTTTCTCTCTAACGTAAACGGGAAAATTAATATGACCAACAAACACACGCTCCCTGATTCTTTATAGGCGGTGACACCCAAAAAACGTTTAACTTAGATAATTATTACATCTATTTCCTTCTAATGTATAAACTTAAGTTTTAATAAGTTTAAGAAAACATCACAATACATGCTTTCGTGTATTATGGACCATATTTTTGCATTAACGGCAAAGGTAAGTAATGTTATTGCAGAGAACGCGACTTCCTTACTCAAGCGTCGCACACAAATGTCCCGTTGTTTGAGATATTTATCTCATCCTCACATACAATCACAAAAAAAGGAAGAAAAAAATGCGCAATTACATAATAAAATAATGTTTTAAAGTTTCAAATAAAGAATTACGTGGGGGAAAGATTCTATACTGATAAACGGGACATCGTCTAACAACAAGCACAATATGTCCCAAGACTGAATGTTTAGGCTCTGGTTGCTGACAAAGATCTTCTCGACCACCTGCAGCTGCTGGCTTGTATTCTCTGATTCTCTGAGCACTCGCATGGGTACCGGCAACGCTGCATTAGTAAGAACCAGCGAGTCCTGTGTCAGCAGATATAATCACTGGCATAGACTTAGGCATGACTGCACCACTTCTGCCAGAAGAGCGCTCAGATGCAACGCTAGCTCTTCGGTTCAAGTGCAGCTAATGGCTTATCTGTACGCATGGTTGTTCTGGGTACATAAGCCCAGCAGGGGGGCGAGGACATGGCATACGTGCTTGGGAGGGGAGGGGGGGGGGTTCCTCCCCTCCCCCTCTGGCGGCCCTGAAAACCTCTAATCGGCGTCGAGGTGCTGGTGGCCGTAAAAACATGGGGAGCACAACTTCAAAAGAGGAGCCCCTGGAGAACTATGTCAGACTGAAACATACCGGAAAGTCAGAACACTTAAAAACTCCTGGGTCGTAGAGTGGGAGGTACACTGACCATGATGGTCAAGAAGCCAAGAAGCACTTACACAATCTGCATTCCTAGACAATAATTTAAACCTAATCAATTAAACCTAAATGATGGTGAAGGAGATAAGGGTGGGTATTTAGAGATGGTGTATGGAGAAAGTCATACAAATTACATAATATATTAATGTTATGTAATAATGTGCATATAATCCAGAATTGTTGCGTTTGTAGGATCTTGAGAACTTTAATGTGAAGACCAGAGGGACACAAAGGCATCCACATGGCACAGGCCTCCAAGCACATTCCTGGTTGAACAGTGGTCTCCACATCCTGAACCCATCATCACGTGTTGTACCAGAAGAAACCAGGCACCACTTTGAACTTTCCATCTACAGTCTCACAGATGAGCTTGTTATTAATGCTGTCCGCCTGTATTGCTGGGAAAAGGAGAGAGAGAAAAAAAACTGGGGCCTGGCTTTTCGACACACTTCCTGCCCTTTGAAGAAGTCAACGGATAGACAAATTTGCAGCAGGCGCTCACTGCATTTAAAGGATCTCATGCTTGAAACGTCCCTCCTACCCCCAACACCAAAAAAAAGCCAAAGTCACTGACGTCAAGTGGCCTTATCACCGAAGAGGGGCCGCATGCACAAAGGAAGGGCTTCTCCTGTCACTCTTCGGTGTTGACAGACCAGAAGACGTCTCCTCGTCATGGACGGACAAAAAAATTAACTACTGAGTTCTACCAGGTAATAGGGATTTACGCAACGAGGAGTGGCACGACGTTACGTCAAGTGATGAGCGAGTGAGCATTTCACCTGTTTATTCAGCGGACTTCAAGAGCATCTGCCATGGGAGGCAGGCTATGGGGGGAAAACGCTGAGGCATACAAAGAGGCAGCCTTACCCCCAGAGACTCACAAAGACGGCATTCAGCTGAGAAGCACTCCCCCCGCCATAATGATTATGGCGGGGGGGGGGGGGCATGAGGCTCGCCTCTGTTTATGTCCTTGGAACAATGTTGGCAGGGGCCTCCAAGGGTGTCTGCAATGAGACAGAAAGAGCAGCTGCCGGGTGTTTTAAGCACAAACATGTGACTGTTGCCTTTTCTGAGCGGATAAAAGAGGAAGACGTTGTAAAGGGCAGATGCGGATCGTCGGGCAGAATGTGCCGCCGTTTCCCCCGGGTCATCTGCACCCCGGCGCATTGTGGTGGCACAGTGTGTGGCGTGTCCGATGGAGGCTCTGCAGAGGTGGATTATGGGTTCTGTTTACCCCCTTTCTGGGAATTGGGAGGATTGTGGTTAGGAGGGTGGTCACTGGCTGCTTTAGGCATCCGATTATCGTTAAAGAGGTACTTGGTAGCCGGAAGTGCAGTAGGTAAGGAAAAGGAGGGGTGCCCGAATCACTCCCAGGGGATTGTCCGTAACAGTCAGAGTTGAGATTTTTTAACCTACGCTGCACCTGCAGTAGCATGTAAATCTGTTTAAAAAGTGAATTTGGACTAAAGAGAAACCGAAACGAAATCTACTTAGAAACACAAACCCGCACACCAAATCAAACAGACAAAAAAAATAACCTTAGAAAGAGAATCCGGGTTTTGAGAGCGACAGTGCCATTAAACCGAGGAGATACTCCTTTGCTGCTCACATGGTGTGCTTCCTGGTTTACTATGTACTAATTTCCAGTAGCACGACTTTGTACGACTGTGTTACTTTAGCATCAAACACTACTGCAATTTGCATTAGCGTGTGTAAATTCGCATTACGAATCCATTCCTTTCAGCTGTTTTATACAATGTTTTTAAGTTGGAGGTTGGAAATTTTCAAGTTCCAAGTTTTCAGGAATGCATCAATACATCACAAAGTGCAATACTACTAATAATGATATAGAGTATGTCCTTTTTTCCTTCATATAATTCCTGCATATTTTACAGATCACTAGTATCTCTGCATTTCGACCAATCACATAGTGGTGATGCTTTCAGCA
The DNA here is from genome assembly GCA_026780765.1 of Petrocephalus schoutedeni. Lineage (NCBI taxonomy): Eukaryota > Metazoa > Chordata > Actinopteri > Osteoglossiformes > Mormyridae > Petrocephalus > Petrocephalus schoutedeni. Next base: position 11,975,379 of record JAODKL010000009.1, read on the forward strand.
TTGCTAGTAAGCAGGGCTAAGTCAGTGCAGGAACAGGTCAGGTACAGCCTGCATAACTTGCAATGGAAAATCGTCTCTTCACGGTAAGGCTCAGGAACGGCACAGTTCTTAGTGGCAGGGGAAAAGCATCATAAGCTGACTGATTAAACCAGGTAGCTTCCCAAAATCACATTCCACTCACAAACTCAGATAACGGTCATTCCTTGCAACTAGTGATGTAGTACTTGAGACCAGTCTTGTTCTCCAGACTGGTCTCAAGACCGCTTTTTTGCGGTTTTGGTCCAGTCTTGGAATCGACTTTATTTTGACTCAATCTTGTGTTGGTCTTGGACATAGAGGACTTGAGATTTTATTTCAAAACCAGTCAAGACCACTCATCAAAATGCCTCAATATTTATCACAACGGTTTAATATTCATCTGTTTGTTAACACAGTACTGTGATTTGGTGTAAAACATCCTGCTTCAAAGTTCTAATGCAACCAATATTGGAAAATATTGGAAAGATGTCCGCCTGTATTGCTGGGAATACATCTTATTGGAAAAATGTTACATTTGTTTCTTCGACTCATTGGAATGTCTGATAAAAGGCTTAGGACTGAAACTGTGTTACATAAGGTAGCAAAATATAAAAATTCGGGAGCATCATCTGGTGTGTGGACTCCATCATTTTCCACTGACTGTTTCCTCTGTCCAGTACCCAGAGTTTATCATTTGGATGTGCATGCTTTCTGTTGGTTTTTACACTGAGACCAAACCTACACGCTTGTGTCATGCAGTAGCCATGCCTGTGCTTTACCTATCCAGAAGCATTTATATTGAAATTTTAAGAAAATACATCTATGGTTCAAATGATACTGTGACATAAACTTTAGGCCAAACTGCCTAGACCCAAGATGGTGACTCTGTCCCACATTTTATAGTGTGTTGTGTCATTTAGACTCAAACATTAGTCTGTTTGTGATCTGGACTTGGTCTCGCCCTGCCTTGGTCTTGGTCTTGTCTCAGTCTCACCCTGCCTTGGTCTTGGTCTTGTCTCGGTCTCGCCCTACCTTGGTCTTGTCTCGGTCTCGCCCTGCCTTGGTCTTGGTCTTGTTTCGGTCTAGCCCTGCCTTGGTCTTGGTCTTGTCTCGGTCTCGCCCTGCCTTGGTCTTGGTCTTGTCTCGGTCTCGCCCTGCCTTG
>JAODKL010000009.1:11980859-12017802 GCA_026780765.1 Petrocephalus schoutedeni
ACAGGTATATTACAGACAACATACATATATACAGCAGTCATACCACCTGGAGTTCAGAATACATAATCCATCTGAAGCTAAACAGGTTTGGGCCTGGCCAGTACTTGGAGACCAACTAGGAAAGCATGGTTGCTGTGGGAAGAGGTGTTGGTGTGGCCAACAGGTTGGCCCATCCTGTGGTCTGTGTGGATCCCAGTGTGATGATGGGGACACTGTGCTGTAAAAAATAAAGAACAATGGTGCAGTCCATTGGTTGAGATGTAAAACTGGGGTTATAAAAGGTCCCTGGGCATCATTCAGAAGAGCAGGAATGATACCCCAATCTTTACATGTAAACTGACATCAGGAGCAAAGAACATGTAGGTATATTAAAGGACAGGATGAAGCACTGAATAGGTGCAACCTCTGTATTAGAAAGTGAAATAAAATCATGCAGGTTACCCCCTGCATCATGCACAATGTTTCCTGAGATAGGCTCCAGGCTGACTGCGAAACTGCACTGGGTGAGTGGTTATGAAAAATGGATGTACATCTCATTTAAGGTCAGATGCAGAGCCACAAAAAAGAGCCTGTTCCAAGAAAGGCCACAATAGGACAGAAGGGAGGAATGCTGGAAGATATCCCACCAGAACTGAAGCCTTTATTCAAGGTCCTCAGCAGAGCATTGGGAAAATCAAGACGCCCATACAATGGGCCAGGTCATAAACCTAATGAAACATTGTGTGGTGTGGAGCTTGTCTCAGCAGAAATAGAATTGGGTCTCTTTGTGTCGAGGCTTGGAACTAGCAGCAAAGGGGGTGGTTGGGATATTGGCGGTGTTTGGGGAGGGTGGTGTGCATTTGTAGAAATCTGTCAAGTGATGATGTCATCCCTCTGAATGGTAGACACTCTGCTGGACACTTTTGCCTGGGTAAATATTTCAGAGCTCTGTTGATTAAAAATGAACTGCTTCGTGCAAATTGCTTCCCAGGGCCTTTACTCGGCTCAATGTGGGGGGTTGGGGGAGTGGGGGGGGCATACAGGAGGTGAAGACAAGGGGGCAGTTCACCAGTAGACAGGAAGACAGTATCCTTACTATCCATAACTTTTGAGGCACCTCAAAGCAGTACCTTCCAAACACATGTCCATGTGACTTACTGAGCACCAATCACCTGAGTGCACATTTCCTCAGCTACTTCATACAGATTTCATCACAGATTAGCGAGGACTGTAAAGTATCCCCCTGTAGCACTACTGCCCCTAACTTCTGAAATTAGACACAGAAGAGCTCCAGATGCCATGCACAAACTAAAATATAGATATGTTTCTAATGTTCATGTTTTTGTGGAAAGTTTATAATGTCATTAGGCTCTGTCGTAAACACTCTTCTGCCTGCAGCGTGAGCTCTCTCAGTCACCCTTGACAAAATAATATCCATTTGTGCTCTTCTCATGTTCATATAGCCTGGCTTTTCAGTTTTGTATGAACCTTTAGTGAAACGCCTTACAACCTCTCTGCTTCAGGCCACTTAATTTCCAGCTAGCCGGCTATTTCGGTTAAAAATAGGCTGCCGTTAACGCGAAAGTTATTAGCAGCCGTGACATAAGCAGCGAGGTTGCTAATGCATGCTCAGACTACTTACTGCCCATGTCCACACCCCTGGTGTTTCTTAGTCCTGCAGAGACCCAACGAACGCAAATTCGGTAAGATCTGCGGCTTTCCCAAGGCTGCAAGGAGATGCCAGCCTCTGAGCTGGAATCCTTGACTTCATGCCAGATCAGCTTTTTTCTCAAGGAGACCGTTACAGAGGTATAAACACAGGGTTCCCCGTACGGCACAGATTTATGCTGACAAATAAAAAGAAGGTTTTGCTCCTATGCTTAACTTTCCAGCACTGCCACTGTGCACAAAGCCTTTTGAATGTAACAGGGGCTAATTTGGCTGTGTTATTCACACAGAGGGAGTGCTAATCCAGAAATGTTTATGTAGCTTAATAGATTGACAATGTTGTCTTTGCTCCATACTAATTTCTCACTATCTATAATCTGAGGAATGCTTTTAAAACACTCCGTGGCTGCCAAGGAGAAACAGGTCCCATCTAGCCTCTGAGTCCAAAACCAAATCGGGCCATGAAAGGATTCAGCAAGGACAGACAATGAATATATAACACAGACTTGAAAAAGAGACAAAAAAAAAAACAAGAGGAGCAGTCCTGCCAATACCATGCTGAGGATTACTCATTTTGTGCTTAATTTTGCCGTTTGAAAAATCTTTACTGGCTGTTGACATACAGTCATATATATATTTATATATATATATATATATATATATATTTCTTTTTTTTTTTTTTTTCTGTAACCAAAGGTTAACCTGATTCATTTTCTTTGGCCAGATTTGCACAACTGCAAGCCTCCAAGTCTCATAATTGCTGCTCAGTCACACACGTGCAATTCATCTATTCTCTGTTTTTGAGGAACGCTGGACGTGAAAGCTCAGAGTGACCTTCATCACGCACACACCTAATTCATTTGTTTATTTAGCGGGTGCTTTTATCAAAAGCAGCACGTGTATGAGAAAGTGGGGTCAAACAATTCCAGGAGAGGGCTGGGTTAAGGACCCAATGGGGAAAATCGCCCTGCGGAACACGGGGTTTGAACCAATAACCTCCTGATCAGAGAAACTGAGTCCTAACCTACAGAGCAACCAAATATAAATGCACAAATTCATGCAGTGAACACCTGTGAAATGGGGCCCTACATAAAATGACCCTACAGTCCAGTAGCAGGAAACTGGAAGACTGTCATGTCTATGGTTACATGCTCTCTTTCTGCTCTAGTGAAAGATTCAGTCAATAAAACACACGCACACACACACACACATACAACTCACACATGATACTCAGACCTATAGGCCTATAAAAATAACTCATCCCCCCTGAAACATATGATGAAAGCAATATCATCTAGATCCACTGAGCTCATTGTAGTTTCAGCTTCCCTGTAACGTTATTTTATTCTATATTGTTCATTCTAATGCAAGTTTCACCACAATACAGTAATACTGGAAGACAAGGTAATGACCCCAAAGTTAGTGTGCTATTCCTGGTTACTTTTTGGCTCTTGCTAATTCAAATTTGAATTTATTCCTCTTCATTATGAGCTTAGCGCATAGCAGAGTGTGGTCACCCGGCTGAGCACTGACTTTTTTCACCGCGTGCAGGACGTCGGCATGAAAGGCCAGGACTTGAGTAAACATCAATTACGACTGTCATCTTACCACCCGTGACAGATGCAGCTTTAAACAGCTGGACCAGCGGGCTTCAAACGCAGGCCACCACAGAGATATGAAGGTCCAGGCTGAAATGAGGCCAAGCTGGGCTTTAAAGGCAAAATCCACCCCAAAAAATACATTAATCTAATTCCTTTTGAGGCAGATTTCCAGATTTCTCAAAAAAACTTGAACTTGTTTTATGAAGAAAAAAATGGTCACCTGTGCCAATTGTGATATTTCATCAAAAGAGAGAGTCTGCTGCAAACACCTTTCTGGTTTGTAAACCTCCAATTTCCTCCAATTTCCAGTGGTTGCAATGGTAGCAAAATGATCACAAGAAGTCACAGCCTATGACACACACCAGGCAATGAAACTTTACAGTTAATTACTCATCACAAATAATGAAACTATAATTGTTATTAATTATCACAGATAATGAAAGTGTAATTGTTACTAATTACTTATTACTGACAATTAAACTGTAATTGTTATTTCACCTACAAATATCTCTCATGGAAATTAAAGAAAAAAGTATACAAAATAAACAAACTTTAGTAGTAATCCTCTTAAAAAATGTGTTTCTGTAGATCATCCACTACAGTGCTTTGTTAAAATCACTGGGACCCCAAACCTTAACCCTGCCCAGCTGGAGTCTCTGACAGAGAACATGAGCCCGTAAAGGACATCTGTTCTTTGGCTTCAGGGCAAATACAGCCAACACCTCACTGGCCTTTCTTTGACTGTTTGGTTTCTTGCAGGACTGTTTGCTGACCTTACAGCCCTTGAAACAACCCATTGAAGAAAAAAACACAGCAAAAAACCTGACCCTCACAAAAAGATACACAAAAAGATCTCCTCTTTCAGGTGCTGATTGTAAACACCGTAAAAACCACTGACAGGACACATAGCCAGCAGAGTCCAGCAGAGCTTTCTACCGCAGCTGGAAAAACTGACTAAAGTGATGAAGAGCATTTGTGAGGACTAGCTCTGTTATTTCTTAGTGACGGGGGAAGAGATGGGGTCAACACTCAGCCTCTGCGACCCAGGACCACACATTGCTGGAGCCTTCAGCACCATGCTGAGACAATGAATCAGCCGTAGGGTGTTGCCGGTCACCCAGAAGTACATGCTGGGAGTTGCGCTGGCACCCGGCAGTGTGGGGCAGAATGGAGCTCCTCCAGGCAGCTGGCAGGCCAGCAGAAGGCTGGAGACCAGACTACATACCCCTCTTCCTTCTCTTTGCAAGCAACATTGCAGGGAAGGGGTCTGGGGCATTGCAGGTGAGGGCTCTGGGATATCATGGGTAAGGGCTCTGAGATATCAGAGGTGAGGGCTCTGGGATATCACAGGTAAGGGCTCTGGGATATCATAGGTAAGGGCTCTGGGATATCATAGGTAAGGGCTCTGGGATATCACAGGTAAGTGCTCTGGGATGGGGATGTCGCAGATAAGGGCTCTGGGATATCGCAGGTAAGGGCTCTGGGATATCATAGGTGAGGGCTCTGGGATATTGCAGGTGAGGGCTCTGGGATATCGCAGGTAAGGGCTCTGGGATGGGGATGTCGCAGATAAGGGCTCTGGGATATCGCAGGTGAGGGCTCTGGGATATCGCAGGTGAGGGCTCTCAGATATCGCAGGTAAGGGCTCTCGGATATCATAGGTAAGGTCTCTGGGATATCGCAGGTGAGGGCTCTGGGATATCGCTAGGAAAGGTCCTTGAGACATACTGTAGGAGGCATGGGCCTTGGAAATGATTAAGGAACCACATGACTATAGCAATGAAACACTGAAGAAGAGCAGGACACTGCGCTTACATATTAGTGACAGTCAGGGGAACATAGATAATGTCCTCCTGCCCCACACAATTTTCCGATCATTTTAATGTTATTCATCTCCGTCTGAGCCCCAGCAAGCTGTCGCACCCAAAGCACTTACCGCATGCCTCGGAAACAGGGCCGGCTGAACCTTCATCAGAGCCCTGGGCAAAATCTGATTGTCCTAGTCATCGTTTGTCATCCTCCTTCTCGCTCTGACAGGTCGATCAGATGGTGGGGCTCCCCTGGAGGCCAGCTTGGAGGTAAAGAACAAAACTATCCAAAACTCGCCCTTTAGGATGTATCCCCAGCCCGCTTTGTGGGAGAGGCCCATGTTTTTACCACTGACACTTGGCAATCTGTGTAGGCATTTAGTAGGAGCTTAGTGAACGATCAACCTGCACCCTGACTAACACTAATGCCCATTTCTCCGGGACCTGGTATGTTGGAACAAACCATTCCAGCACAAAAGCACTGCGCAGCTACTAGTCAAACTCTCATGTTACTAATGATCTTCATATGATCTACATAATCCATAGACAATCCATAGACATAATGATCTACATAATCCATAGACATGATTTGTGATTAGTATTACATTTAGGATAGGATAGGGTGGGATGGGATGGTATGGGATGAGATAGGATTGGATGGGATGAGATAGGATTGGATGGGATGGGGTAAGATGGGATGAAATGGGATAGGATGGGATGGCATGGGATAGGATAGAACTTTATTTGCCCCCCAAAGGGAAATTCCCTTGTTACGACAGCAGGACACATTAACAACAAACAACTGAATCTGAAATATGAAAAATAAGTATTATATATACAATATATTATATATAAGTAGTTTAATTCCCCAAAGAATCCAAAATTAACTCCCTGTACCATTTATCCATGGAGGACAACATTAATTAAGGCCTTTATGATTACTCAGAAATATGCTTGGATATCTGAAAAGCAGACAAATAAGGCATCAGATCTCTTACCCAAATGAGAGTTTTCAGCAACTAATATATGTTTACAGCAAAAGAAACATCTGCAAAATGACCAAAGTAATGCTGTGCCAGCAGAATGGTTAGAAATCACCCTTAGCATGCCTTTGATCACTGCTACTCTGATATATGCTAATCTGCCCTCCGTGTTACAGATCAGAACCCCCACCCAGCATTTTAAAATATGGTTTTTCTCAGATGGCGAAGGGTGATTCTGACCTTCTTAGTCGGCTTTGATCCACAGCTGCTTTCCACGCATCTTCCAAGCAGTTCATAGCAAACCTGTCACTGTGGACCAGAGTTGTCTACTAAGACCCAAACCTTCCCGAGCCCCCATAAGCTGCTAGGACAGAAAATGCTCTCTAATGCTGACGATCAGGGCAGCTTACTGCTAACAGCTTAACGTTCTGAATGTTCCAATTCAGCTGAGGTGCTGTTTACTCCATTAGGGACCTGTTCTTCAGTCGAATCCATTGGCAATGTCAAACAGAATCTGTGCCCCAGTCAGGTCCATCTCTGCCTTATATATCAGTATGGACATCATTGGCACTAACATGGTCATTCCCCGAGATGCTTTCCAAGTTGACGATCACTTGCAAAAAGAAGAAAAGAGACTAAAAGGTTTTTTGAAGAGTACCCATCCTGTACAGAGAATGCTTCAGTTTCGAGAGCGAATAAAAGTTTTACTCACGTGGGAAGAAATCCTTTCTGACTCGACTGTGGTCAAGGCAAGTCTTGCTCAGTGAGCCTATTTGTCAGCATTTAAATGTGAAGTGCAGCACCATTGGATTTAATGAGCTCTTTATGTGACTGTCTGACACAGAACCCGGGACGTCCGGGCTGAACCACGGCCTGTTCCCACTGAGTCTCCTCCAGCAGACCACATTCTGGAGGAATGTCGCTGGCTCTCCGGAACAGAGCAGGAACGCCGCCAAGGTCCCGACAGACATGCAACAAAATCAGAGACAAATTTGTTCTGAACTCAAAGTCCTTTCAACATTCACCACTGGTGGTTCAGTGTCGCTTGGCTGTATAGCAGGGCGGGTACTGGTTTTAGGATCGCCCTGCGCTATCTACATGGCAATAGGCACTTTCTGGGTATTGTACTGAACTGTACTGTATTGAGGTTATGTACTTCACTGAAAGGTTCACTGCCAGAGGTTGAGCCAATCACATCTAGATGCACACCTTCAAATCCTTACTATGTAATTATTTGTATTACATATTATTTATCCATCCATCTTCTGTACCCATTTGTCCTATGCAGGGTCACGACGGTCCAGATTCTATCATGGAAACTAAAGGTGCAAGGCAGAGAACAACCCAGGATTGGGCACCAACCCATCGCAGGCCATACACACACACACACACACACAGACTTGCGTACCTATCTAAATGGGGACCTTCCATTCATTTCTATGGGAAAAACCCTAATCCAAATCACGACACCCTTAACCCCAACCCAGACTTTCGGCATTTTTGCTTTTTTGATTGCAGTCGCAGATCTTCTATAAAACTGAGGTCATCCAAATGGGGACCTGAAGAAATGTCCCCAGAGGAAAGGAAGTTTCAGGTTTTACCACACTGAAGTGTGAACTATGCAAACTCACACACACCTGCACACCAAATACAGTTTATATATAATAAAATATAATAATTAAATAAAAAGTTAAATTGGGAATGCCACATTTTAACCAAAGCTTTGAATCAAATGACTTCATTTCTGTAGACAATGGTGTGTTACTTGCTCTCTAAAATGACAGCACCAAGCCAGAAATATACACATCTTTATCTGTGAGGAAAATGTACTGCATTGTATTGTATCGTATTGTATCCTGCTAGTTAGGATACTCCTTATTTTAAAAGCCTGTGGATTATTTTTAATTAAGAGAATGTCTTTGTCCGTTAGTGTCTTTTTCAGTTCAGGACTGCTTCATTATACGTCAGGTGTCAATGAGAAAAGTCAAGATACGTTTGTTAGAGTATAAATAAATGTCCATTTAATGTTATTCTTTACAAAAAAACTTTAAAAGCTGTTTTATGCTAATGTCAAGCTTAATTGGCATTAGAAAAATTGCTTTGGCATGCTGTGAGGCTCTGAGATTAGCTGAGGGAGAAAGAGCAAGATAAAGCCTTCAAAAGGCCTATTTCAGAGGAATTATGGTTTTCCTTTGAACATCTTCCAAGTTTTAAATACATTAAAGCCTGCTGGCATACATGCAAATTAAGCGGTAGCGAAGCTTTTAAAATAAGTCATCATGAATCCAACCAGGAGTGCGAGGAACAGGAGGGGAGAAACATATCGCAGGACCGTTGGGTTGGCTGTGAAGTACCCATTGGCCCCCTTTGCCCATTCTTCCTACTCTGCCCGCCTGTTGCCAGGAGACCGGCGGCTTAGCGAACGGACCAGCTCCACAATCCAATGGAGACAATGCCAGCGCCGAGGTCTGATGTTGCCGGGGCCACGGCCCACGCCAAGCTCGCTTGGCACCGTTCTCCTTGCAGTGTTTCCTTCTGACCCCCTCAAATGTCGCCAAAACATGGAGGGGACGTGAAATGGTCACGAGACGACAAGCCAACAGCCTCCAGGTAGCTGTCGGACCTTCCAGGCACCGTTTGACCTGCCATACCTGACAGTTGCTCACGCCGGGTGAGAAACACGGCCAGGAAGTGCCCTTTGTCCCACATGCCAGGAGGAAGAATAATTACTCCATTCTTCCACGGGACGTGAGAGCCTCACCCAGAAGCCGGGGCACTTATCTGCTAAAACAGCAGATGGGTCAAAACCCTTCAAACCTTGATACCATTGATTTGCATAGGCCACACAAAATGTATCCTGATTTGAGAAGCCTTTACGTGACTTAAGACTGAGAATACAGAGAGTAGAAGAAAATCCATCAATAGTCATCCCTCTAGGGAAATTTCTATCAGTACTGATCAGTATTTATTTTTTATCATATCATCATTAATATATAATATGTCATTTTGATCAGTAATGAATGCTAACTTATAGTACAAAGTGCATGACTGTGTGTAAGCACCTAACAGGCCAATCACGCGGTGATAACTTTGCGGGGACTCAGGAGACTCAAGATCGATTTCTGTGCTGGCTCTATGTGTGTGGGTATATTAATATTATATATTATCATTTATAAAATATTAATATCAGCAAGGCAGACATTTTGGCTACTTTTCTGGCCCGCTTGAGAAGAATGGTACAAGTGGCGTTTAGTATAAGGCAGACTTGGGACTTTGGACAGCAGGGACCCGGAAAAATACACAAAACACAAAAACAGAAATGGGAAGGTTTTATATGTGGTAAGATGAATCTAGCTGCTGAGCACTGAAAATAAGAAAAGCTTGAAGAGCATTTGTCTTGTCAGGGGATTTATGGGGAATTGTCAGCTGTCCTGTGCTATGCTCACCATGCTGAGGTCTCCATTAAGACTGTAACACGAGACCCTCAGTGAACCTAAGAAGAAACTGTAAGATCCTGGAACAGCAGCGTGGCTCCAGACCAGCGATTTCTCTTCTCATTAGCGCTAGAGTACGGACAGCGGCTGTCAGCTCCACCCGCTCTCCACCGCTCCATTCTGTTTATAGCAAGTTGTCTGTTTGTTGAATAGGCTGATGCCCAACAGATTGGGCCTCAACACTGATCTTTTCAACCGTACGGGATCAAATTATTTATTTTCCAAGAGGCTTTGCGTCTCGAGATGAATGCCGACTTGAAAGGCCGAATCTTCAAAAGGCTAAAGCACTTCGTTCAAAGTTAAGAAGATTTAGATCAAAAGGTTAGAAAAGGAACATTCAAAGGACACCCCTTCTGAAGAACGCGGTCCTCGCGGTTTTTAAGCCGCACGAGTTCTCCGCCGTTGCCGGGCGCAGTGGTGTCCCTCCACCGCCTTGTGGAGATGAAAGTCAGGCTCGCTGACGCACGCCGAATTCAGAACCCTCTATTGGGCCAAGGATCACGCGCATTGGGAAAACTGCTTGTTTACGGGAATCCCGAGGAGGCTCTGCGAAGGTGTCCCTCCGAAGCGGGGGAGTACGAGCCACAAAGGGAAGCTTCTCGGCACAATCCCAGGAGAACTCCAGCTCAAGTCAAACACACGATCGCTGGCTCCGTTACGGCATCGCGCCTGAAGTCTGTGTCAAGAACAAATCTCTTGTTCATCATGCATTGCACTGCTAATAAACAAGGCATTTTAACATGTAGCTAGACATTCCACTTAATAAACATTTCACACTTTATTAATGTCTGCGTGCACAAATGCACAAGGTAGACTGCAATGTTTTTTTATGAGTCTGGCTTAATTGTTTTTTAAGGAGCACTGTGGGACAGGAGTACTATTAACTGGGCTTGCTTTGTTTGTCAGCTTTGTTGACAACAGCACATCTCTGACTGCATTCAGTTCAGCAGATTCAATGAGGGGATTTGTTGAGATAATGCACAGATCACACAGTTTCTATGCATTCACTAACTAGGGGCCTAGTGTTTACTGAACCTGTCTGCTGGTACCATCGAATACTCCCGCCCCCAAACTCCCAAAACCCCAAGGCCATTTCATTTACCTGACATTGACACTCTGAGATGTTTGGGGACGACGGGAATGCCAAGTGTCTCCTCTCCATTTTAAAGTCCAGGTACCAGCCCTACTCCACACTCAGATCTCAGATTGGTTCTCAGTTTGGAAATGATCACAGTTTATTTTTATAGCAAGTCTTATCCATGGAAACCATCACAGTCAATGTCACTGAATTTCTGATTGATGACACTGGATGCAATTGAAAATATGACGTTTTCAACTAATAAAGAATAACTAAAAATCTGTCATGTCTGATGGTTCCTCACCTTCAGAGCTTCTGAATGAATCCCAAATGGCTGCCCATCAGAAACTGCTTTTATGAAACCTCAGGTTGAGGAATAAAACTCCTCGGCCAGAGGTATGCTTATAAAAACAGAAGGGTGGGGCTCCTTGCACATGCCAGCCCAACCAAGAAGTCCACCAGCATCTACCCTTGCATGGGGCGGGGGAGGGTAATAACATTGTATGTGTCCTAAGAGCCCTCAACAGCTTTCTAAAGCAGAGAAGCACGCTAATTATGGACGACTGAAGTACGGCTCATGCTTAATGGAAGCAAAAGCCCAGTAGAAGTGTTTTCAGAGCATCTGGGAATGTTCTGACGCGAGAAGGACGCTCATGACTCGATGATGGGACCCTGCCAACCTGTACCGGATACTGGGTTCAGCGCATTTGACAGAAAAAAAGTGATAGAACCCAGAATCCAGATTTTTACCATGGCCTGGGGCTGGAGGTGGCATTAGTAGAAAGCCATTCATTTTGGGCAAATTTAAATCCTTAAACTGTACAACCTGGGGGAACCATATATGATCAAATGTCAGAGACTATTTTCAAAATACTCCCACGTACAATAAGAGACCACAAGCCTTTTAAGGGCAGCAGGTGAAATGGATAAAGCAGTGAACTAATTTAATTTCTTGCTTTCCCTGACTGAACCTGCACCAAAACAAGGTTATTATGCTAATAACATCCACCAGTGGCAGCACTATAGATGGATGGCCAATCTTAGAATATTGCTCCATTGTTGCAGTGATTGATGTTCACTTAAATTCTAATGACTTCTACAATAATTGTTAAAGTAATTTATATGCTTTGAGGGCACAGGGAACATCTGTGACAGTGAGAAGAAATAAAAATTAGTTTGACCGTGAAATACAAGGTTTTATGTTTTGAGAAGATACCCTTTGCAGTCCTAAAATGTGTATTGCAGCTGAATAGCTAAAGTTCACAGTTAACACAAATATCATATATTTGGCAAAACTGTGAATATTAATCGGGAGATTTTTTCACTCAACAAGCAGCGCATGGACATTTTAAAATTGCTATCAGACGCATAATTGTGAAAGAAAGGGACGGCACACACTCATTGAACAGGTGCTTATCTAACGAATGAATGAGTGTTACATTTATCTAGTGCCTTCCAACACACCCAAAGTGCTTTACAGGACCAGTGGGCAGCCACTTCAACCACCGCTACTGTGTGGCCCCCACCTGGAATGAGCCACGGCAGCCATTCTGCACCAGGACACTCGCTACACAATAGCTAAGGGGGTGAGGGGGCAGGAGTCAAGTCAGACCCCCTGCAACCCTGAACAGGACACAGTTACAGAAAAATCCAGGACCAGGCACCTTTTGTGGGGTTGGGCGTGGTGGGATCCAGCCTTAAAGTCCCTTCATGAGTTCAGTTGCCTCCCAGCCACTGGTTGGATGGTTGAATGGATCCTAGAACCTGGTATTTAAATCTCACACGTTACAACTACACTACTGCGCCCAAAGTGTTAGGCAATCAAGCGATTTATCAGGCTAGTCAATGTGTATTTGCACAAAAAGAAAGACAATTTAACAGTGTAACACATACAGTAAGAAAACAAAAACTATGGAGAGTTTCTTTCGTTCTCCAAAAAGAACTCTTGCTAGGTGGCTAGAACATCGCTTCCCAGGCGGCTCCTTAGGGCCACCACAGCCATTCCATGTATTTGTTCAGTTTAAGTTTAACCACCAGGTCAATTCATTAATGTAATTTGTCAATTAATTTCATGAGGTATTGATTAGCCAGCAAGGTGTGCAAGGGGTTGAGTCAAAACATATACTGATGCGCTAGGTGGTTAATGTAAATACTGGCGTGACTTTAGGAGAGGTTTTGAAATGGCTAAGCTGATGCACTTTGACAGACACCAGCACTGAAGATCCTTTAGACATCATTTTCTATGATTGCCTAAGACTTTTGTGACAGCATTGTGCATTATATCTACAAACAGTAGCAAATGCTGGGGATCAGCATAGCAGAGTCTCTGCCGTTTAAAATTGGCCAGAACCAGAAAGACTCTTTAAACAGTAAACTATTATTCAGATTTTAAACAATTTTGGCAGGACGGCTGGCACATACATTACGCCAAGCAAAGCACTTTACTGATAACCAGAAAAACTATGCATGGCTATTAATCACCTGCACGTGCCCGTTCATTTAGCTGGGAAGCTATGCTACTAAATCAGTCCAACTGCGCACTTATAGGTCCAAATCCAGGCTCATGACATCAGCTCAGATATTACAGTATGTTCTGCATATGTCCGTTTGGATGAGCTGATATCAGAACAGTAGGGTAGCAAGGCCGGGAGGTGGGGCTTCACTTTCCTTTTTGGATTGCACAACAAACGTACAATAAATCACTCGTGCGAAAGCCTTTTCTCCCGGGGGACAAATTAGCGAAATGCGTCCTCTTGGTCTTCCTGTTCCTGCAGCCCTTTCGGAGGCCTCTGGGGAGCGCTGCGCCACCCGTCCTGAACAGCGGGAACTGTAATCAGAGGCTTTGTGCCACATTGATGTCATTGTTTAGGGGCAACGATCAAAACAAAAGGAGGACTAGGAGGAAGATGGACGAGAGAAGCCTGCATTTGGAGTTCCGCTTCATTCTGAAGCGGCCCCTTGTGTACGAGATTAAATCTGAGGAATGCGGTGTAATAGCTAGTGATCTTCGAATGTTTATTTTCTTGAAACACAATCTGGCCGGCCATCTGCTGTGATCTCGGCGCTCTCCTTGTGATGATCCACTTAAAGGACTCGCAGAGCAATCCAGAGACCCGCCATTTTTCAGCTTCATCTCCATCTTCTCTGCATCACTCCTTCTCCCCCACATCTTATTTTTTAGGACCCCCTCCCCGATAACCTACAGCTCTTGTCTCTTCATTGAGCCCTTGGGGTGTATTTAACTTGCTACTGGCATATGCCATAAATATCCCCTTTTCAGTTGTCTTAAGCATGGTGGTGACAGGCCCGTTTGCTCTGAAGCAAGCTCTGGTGTGTGGCTCATAATACGTAGAACACAAATTGCTTCAGACCCTGGTAAGCAGCACTGTTTTGAACTCTGAGCACTCCATCATGAAAACGCTGAACTCCTCGCAGCTGAGGAAGGAAGAATTATTTGCTTGCTTGCACATAAAATTCCTTCAATCCAAGGCAACAAACTAAATGTATCAATTTAGAGGGCTAGATATTTCACTGACGCTTGTCAGGTTGAAGAACCTAAAAAGATCAGACCATCAGGTAAGGGGCCTCTGGTTCAAGGTGTTCCATGGAAGATGTTCTGCTGAGGCACTACCATGCCCTCTTTTATCCTCATGTAATACGCCCCTCGTGTATTTTTCCCTAGTTTATTCTTTGACGAAGAGGAAATGGTTTGATGGGGTAACCCTATGTTCTTTTTTATTCCAATAATAACAATCTTCCTCCCAAAGAGCTGCCCAAGGCCCCCCTTGCAGCAACATGGACAGCTTTCAGGGGGGGGGGGGTCTTTACATCATCCTGTGAGGCAGCTTTCGGAGGCCGGACAGCCCTCACTTCCTCTCTCCACGTAGCGGCACCAACACTACAAAAGGGGAACAAAAGAGGCCCTGTGCAGCGGCCACGATAAAAGGACAGTGGGAAAAGGCCACACAAAGCGGCGCGGATCACAGTCTAAATGTAGCCAGAAATCGGGCACAGGAAAGCTACGCTAAGGTTAAATGTAGCATGCATGCATGCCACAGCTGCAACATGCTAATCATTTACATGCCCCAAAGTTCCTTCTCCTCAAAGATCCTTAACCTTTCAACTTCCTGCCCTTTCTAGGCCATTTCCAGGAACTTACAGGGAAGGGGCTGCGCTTGGCCTAGCATAATTATCTCGGTTTTCTTCATGTAAGAAACAAAAGAATTACCAGGAAGAATTACAGTAACTGGAATTTAAATTATGTTGGAACTACATATATACGTTTTTACCAGACCTGCGTTACATTTACATAGTTTGATATTGGACCTTGGCGTCTTAATCCATCCATCCATCCACGTCCTAATTATTTATCAAGAACAGGGTCACAGATAGACTGGAGTTTATCCTAGGAAGCATAGGAAATAAGGCAAGGGATCATGTGCGCCTTGTATGTGCGATCGTGTGCGTGTGTGTGTGCGTGTGTGTGTGACGGGCTAATCCATCACATTGCAGCGTCTTCATTCTGACCTTATAAAGTAAAGTTTATTTATGCAGCACATTTAAACGCAACTTTAACTGACTAAGTGCTATACAAAAACAACATTAAACTGAAATAAGAGTAAAACACGCACTCACGAACCATTTTTCACATTTTTGTAATGTGAAGTGCTCCCACACTTTTGACGACTTCGGTCGAACCGTTTTCTCCACCTCTATCATGTTTCTTTTGCTTAATTCTTTTTGGAAAATACCGCCTCCGCTCTTCCTCCACCAGGCCTTTGCGTTTCAGGTGCTGGATCATTGCCGTGGTGCTCCCGTGCCATGCCATGTCGCATCTGTATATTTTGCAGTTAAGACACTTTTTCTGTTTATTTAGTGTGAAATGCTCCCATACCTCGGATGACTTGGGTCGCACGGATTTCTCTACCTCCACCATGTATCTTTCCTCTACCTCCGCTTGTTTTTATTTATTTTTGCTCCGCCCTGTCTATGAGGAGCTGAGCTCTGCTAGCATCGGTGAGCGAGAGAGACCGAGTGTGTTCACTCCACTCTGCGCTCAACTAAAGTTTTTTTTTATTTTAATAATCAAATGTCTCTGCGTCGCGCGACACAACGAATCGATTATGAAATTTGTTGCCAACTCTTTTAGTAATCGATTTTTATCGATTAAATCGATTCGTTGTTGCAGCCCTAATACTTATATTGAGAAATAATAAAGGAGCAAACACTAGGCAATGGTGATCAGTTAACAAAGGGGCTGGAACACGAGGCAAGATTTAACAGGGTTCAGGTGTGGCTGATTAGGAGTCACACCTGAGAGAAACACAGGGAAGACACACAGGGCAGGGCTGGTCGTGACACTCCCTTTTAAATTGTTTAAACGGTTGTCTTACCTTAGTTGATTTCATTGTGCAGCACTTTGCTTGGCACCTCTGCTGTTTTTTAAAAATGTGCTCTATAAATAAAGATGACTTGAATATTTTTGATATTGTTGAGTAAATTAACAATACATATTTAGGTGTGAATCACTGACATGCAGAGGTGGTGAGGATATATGGCTTTGAATGTTATGGGATGGAAGTGAAAAAAAATCAATTAAACTGTATTTGTAAAAAAAATGTAGAATTTTCACACCTTGGATCCACTGTTCGGCTGATTAATGTGACACAATGGGGTTGGTCAAAAGTACTAATTATACAGTTACTGGCATAATTAGTATTTTTACTTTTGCATATTTCTGTTTGTAGTAAATGTAGTAACTGTGTAATGTTTTGTAATGTTTGTAATGTGTGTTTTCTTAGTGCGTAATCATAAATGTTATGTAAATTGTAGGCTTCCCTGTCTGCCCTGCTGCTAGCATTAAACAAAAAATGGATGCTAATAAAAATACTAACTTAAAAAGTAAATTTTAAAAGAGCTGTCGTCTAATTTATTTTAATGACTCAGACACTCCGCATGCTACGTTTATTTGCATTCTGAATGTGGGTCTGCTGCATCGGAAACATTCTGCACCCTCTACGGTTGTGGTGTGCCATACATAACGTGGTGATAAGATGGCAGTGTCGTTTTAAGCATATGATAAGAGTGTTCTCGCTGACATGTTGTATTTCGTTTTGCAAAGTACCCGGCCAGCTTAAAAGTGTCCATAACAGCGAAGCCGATCCCCACGTCGCAGACACGTATCCCAGCGCAAGGAAGGACGAAGTGCCCAAAGCGTCCGCTGCGGGTTTTGCCGCAGTTTTCGGCTGGGCGACAGAAACTCTCAGAGGAATACAAGTGAAATATATACATGTCACGGGCAGTTTGCGCAGAAGCCGTTCCAAGGAAAGTCAGTTTCGCGACGGCACAAAGGCAACATCAGATAAAAGAATTAGCATTGCAAACGTGGCCGTTTCTGGGGAGGCAGGCGACCGGAGCCCACTTAGCAGATTGAGTCTCCCTCCGAGTGCAGACAGACGGCCCTGATAAGGAGCCGTGACGGAGACAAGAGCAACAGACCATCTATCGCTGAAACGGGCGACTTGAAAAATCCTTTATTTCTTACCAAGAATTTTTTTTTTTTTTTACAGAAGAAAGGAAGATCCATTAAACAAGGAATTTCAGTCCAATTTGTCTTCAAAAGAAGGCAAAGGATCTCATTACGAGAAGCCCGCTCTTTCTTGACTATTAGATTGGCTAAAAAAGAGAGGTTAGTCATGCCTACTTATCTCACAACCTTATAAGCACAGGATTAAAAGATCAAAGGCGGATTTGGTTTAATATTATAGAAAATGTAAGCCCTTTATAGACGCTCCCTAGACCATATTCTCCCCCCCTCTCAATGCTCAGATCAAAATACTGAAAATTAATATTAATTTGATACATTATCCCATGTGAAATTAATGGCCACACTGTTCATGGGCACTGGGCAAACGATGACCTTTCGGAGCTTTCAAAGAGGACGTTAGCTGCTGATTAAATGCAGCGCAGAGTGCCGCGTCTGAAACGTACTGAAATATAATTCCAGAGGGATCGGGATTTTGTGGGAGGGGCATAGGATCGAAAATCCCGCGTGAATATTGTCATTGAGAGGAGCATCCACACAGAGGAGTTTGCAAATGTTATAGTTTCCCTTCTAATGTGGATGCAGCTTACGTTTATAATGCTCACTTTACAGCTAATGTTAGAGGGGAAGCAATTCATTTTACATAGAGTGACTTAGAGAGCGAGTGCCTGTGCTGCGATAAAGCATTTCCGAAGTATTGAGGGAACGAAAAACATTCAAGGCGTTAGTGGTTCTGATGTTTATTGTGGTCATTTTTTGACAAATACTTTGTATTTTAATAATTATTTTGAGTGGCAATCCTGACAACTTACATACATTATATGTTGACGTACATATGCACCAACCATATGCATGGTTCAACGTTCCATCAGCTGGAAGTCACAAATCAGCTTCTCCGCAAAAACTGGCCCCCTTATGTCTTCTGAGGACTGCACATGATGAACATCACCGCCGTGGCCATCAGCTCCGAATTACAGACCGTGTTAAATTATTCAACTCTTTGCTGGTTTTTTTGCCTACTAGTCAATTTCATACTCATGAAAGCTGGCCTGCTCCTCAGGATGCAGATTCAGCTATGGAGAGTGAGCATCACAGCTGTCCCTGCACCACATTCACAATGATCAAAGTTCTAATGATCAGAAACGTCATTTTTAAATGTATGGCAGTGCTGATGGGATCAGCCGACTCCCACTGTTGAAATAATTGTTGTGATGAGGCTTTGAAAGGTTGGGGAGGGGACTTTGAGGACAGACCAGGGGCGGCACGGCCTGGCACTTGGCAAAGCCCCCTCCGCGGCTCTGTTTCTCTGATGTCCCAGGCATGCCACGCCTCCTGAATGTCAGAAGGAGAGATACCACGATGCACAGGATGAGACAGGGGATGCAAAGCGATCACAAGAGCAAGAATCAATGTTGCCGTCCCTGTGTCTCCATCTCTGATCCACCTCAGAGTCAGCTTTATCGTCACTGTGCTCATGCACAGAAAAACGAGGTAGTAGGCTCTCCTAAGTGCAAGCATCACATAGTAATAGTAACACAACCCTCTCTGTCCAATTGGAATGAATTCCTCCTGGGGCATTTCAGGTTCTGTCTAACCAGGGATATCAGTCACTCTCTGCACAAGCAACGGTTTAGGCCTGTCAGCTCTGTCATCTAGCTGCCTGCCATTTCCTGACAGGGCAAATTCATTAATCAACAACAAATTAACAAAACCGGTACAGGCAGTTCTCAAATTATGTAAAACTGACCTACGCAAACCCGGACTTACGCGCAAAGATATCCGAGATACAGAAGAGTTATCGCAAGAAGGCAACATATGCCCTCAAGTACATTGAAACTTTATCTTTTCATTTTATTTAATATGTGTTTTGCAGCATGTATTCCTAGTCTGTGGCTTATGTGTTTTTTTTTTTTTTTTTGCTTTGAAGTAGCTTAAATGATATAAAAAGTTAAATCCGATTTACATAAAAATTTGACTTGCGTAAGGATTTACGGAAGGGATTACTCGCATCAGCTGAGAACTGCCTGTACTTATTCTGCAAACCGCCGCCTTTTCTGCCAGTGCTCCAAAAAGCAATTCTGCTCAGAAATGCAACCCGGCTGAATCGCAACGCAGCGAATCTGTGATCGCTGAGGTCGAGCAACACAGCAGGTGGGCACACAGTCCGGACAGCACTCAGGTGTATCAGCAAACCTCTCTACATAATGTTAGTGTGCCAGCATTTTACAGTAAGACACCGAAACCAAAATGTACTTATCCACTAGTACAACTATCACACCTCGTAAACAAACTGTACACCTACACATTGGACTATGAGCCTCTTAAATGAATAGATATTGACAAAAGACATCCTCTGGCATTTGATTATTATTGTGTTTGCCTAGTGATTTGCTTAAGCAGATAAATCGTCGGACTCCTTGTCCTTGATAAATCGCCTGCTCACCCCTGTTCACATCATTGAGCACCACTTCTGTGCTTGCCCTTCCTGTCCGAGTGAAGGGAGCTGCTGATAAAAGGGGACTCGGGTATGGGGTCGATCACATAATCCCTTTAAGCCCGACGCTGAGATGTGGGGACTCGGTCGCCCAATCGGCATCCCCGGCTGCGAAGAGCTCGAGACGGTGGCCCGTGGAAGGATTTGGAACCCCACTTCCTTATGGATCAGCTACGTTGTAATTAATTCCCAGGGCCCCCACCCAGGATGATTCCATTGTGCCAGGACCTAGAGCTTCTGTCACCACGGACAAGAAAGGGTCAATTGAGTAAAGGCATTGAGAAGCCCTGTGATCACTCTAGGAGAATTACCCCCGGATCTGGGCTGCTTATGAGGCCGGCTAGATAAGCAGAAAGGTGGGATTGGAGGCCAGGGAAAACTGCAGTGACCCTGACCTCAAAGCCACCATGCCATAAAGCCTTGACCCTACTTAAAGCTCACCAAGAGACATTCTCAGATATTTCACACTATTTAGAAATAAGAGGGCATTAAGACATGCTATGATTGCCCTGCTGGGAGGTGCAGCTGCTTATGAGAGTTTGGAGGGTTGATTAGTTTCGCTAGTATTTTGTTCTGAGGGTTATATAAATTAGGTAGTTTTGCCTCCAGTCACCTGGAGGACACACTCAGCATTGTCCTGAAAGCTAGCATCTTACATAACCCCACTCCATCTACAGCCTTAAGACCTCATGCTAATATTGCCTCAGTCACCCACACCTTTAAAGCCCATTGTAATAGTGCTAGTCACCTGCACTATTACAACCACATGCTAATACTGCTGCAGTCTCCCACACCTTCACAACTTCATGCTAATAGTACTAGTCACCTACATCTTTACAACCACATGCTAATGTTAGTGCAGTCACAAATACCAATGCAACTCCATGCAAGCACTGCTCCTATAAACTCCATTCTCACAACTCTACACTTCCACTGTGATCATCGTGAGCCACCTCATACGCTACACCTGATCCCCTCTCATACACTAAAACTTGCTGTAAATGTTTCGTAGGCCAGCTGCCATTACCAGATCTGCAGACCGTCCAGGCCAACCTCCCGTTTCTCGCTGTTAGATTACCAAAGCGGTACAATCCTGTCTATCCTGTTCAGTCAGACATGGTGTGATGTTTTATTAGCAGAATGTTCTACATATGCCTAAATGCCTTTTTTTGGGGGGGGGGATTTACAAAGCTTTGCCGTGGATGGCCTGTATTTACCAAAGTAAAATGGCAGAGCAAGAACAGCTAAACTGCATGTGAGCAGAAAAATTAATACCATATGCTAAAAGCACAGGCTAGCAGCAGAATGCAGAGCAGGTTGTCAGCCGCACAGCCCCTCCCTGCACAAATATTCTTGTGATATTAATGTGATGCCTATAATCAGCATTACGCAGAGCTGAAAGGAGGAGCTAACAGTGGCAGGAATTCCTACCACATCTTGCAGTTATTATCTTTATCAGTTGTTGTGAGAATCTATGAGCAGAACTGTTTGAGTTCCTCTGCCACGAGTACATAACCCGTGCTGGCTCCACGTTCCATATTTTCTTCATTGTGATCTCTGGCTCTCCTTCAGGAGGGCTCACCCCGAAAAGTCTCAGCAGTAGTTCACAAGATAGAGGCAGACAAGTCTCAAGTTGGGTTGAAGGCTCCCGTTCGTTACTCATAACCGGGATAAAGTCCAAGCTGATGTTTCGGGCGGTTGCAGCTGTTATGAAAGCAGATTCACTGGCAAAAAGTTTCAGGGTTAAATTTCAAGAGGGGAAACACGCCCTTTAGAAGGAAAATTGACTTGCTCTGGTAGGTACTCATCTCCTGCCTGAACAAGTAATAACAGAAAGATGATCCAACGGTCATGGCGAACTCTCCTGTGGAGCTCAATGTAGCTCAATGTAGCTCCTGCCCTATGGGTGTGGGTCATCTGGAGTATCATCCAGCCATGAAGACCGCAGTGCACTGGAAGCCCACACTGCTGTTTCTCTGGCTTTTAGGTCACCTCATATCAGAGCTTCTGTCCCCATGTTGCTTAAGGAAAAAGGTTCAACTCCTGTCTACTTCAAATCCCAACCTACCAACTGTTCACCACAGCTCCCTTGAACACAAACCAATCTCAAAAATCACTGAAGAACTTTACTGTTTTCTGCTGAAAACATATATATACTATAAAATAAAATTTGAATTGTTGAATTGCCGCGACCCTGAACAGGATAAGCGGGTTGGAAAATGGATGGATGGATGAATTGTTGAATTGTCTTTTCCTGTCTTATATACACACAAGCACACAGAATCGGTTAATTGTGACCATAACTCTTCCCAGGCACTTCTCATTCTGAAAAACAATAACAATGGATCACAATGAATCTCATTCTGAAAAAAAATAACAATGGATCACAGGACTTCAATCAGGGTCCCACTCATCTGCATTTAAATTGGACCCATTACCTTTTTTCAGATGACTAAACATTAAGCAATTAAAGAAATTTTAAGAATTCCAACAAGTTTATTGGAAAAGTAAACTCATTACCGAGAACCCCCGACAAATCAAATTCAAATTCTACACACAATGCACAAATCAGAAACATATAATTCTAATGAAAATTCATGTCTCATAGATATGTATTTATATATGTTGTCAAAACAGATTTCACGTGGAAAGCAATCCATCATGTATATAAATCCATCATATACATTTAATTTATATTCAAAGTCAACAGAATGACTAAATAAAAACAAGCAGGTATGCAACCACAAAATGTAGATTGTCTGTCAACACTGATATTTACAGCAGAATATATGAGGCTCGTATTCAGTTTGAACATCAGGCAGCCTTTTTGCAAACCCTGACGTATGCAAGAATCAAGCCCCCAACACCACAACCTTTCCCAAACTGGAAACCACAGACTCAAGCTCACTTCCTAGCAGGGCGCCCTCCCCTCTCTGCCATCACCACATACCCCCCTCCTACCCCCTCCTACCCCCTTCCACCCCCAGGGGAAGGGATGATTAAAACAAATGGGAATTTAATCAAGGCATTGCGCCCTTGTGGGGCGGCAGCGTGCCCACTCGGGCCCCGACAGAAGGGCCCCACTCCAGGCAGCCTGCTGCAAATCAAAGCTTTCCTCCTCGCCGCTCGCTGCTCAGCCGATCCGTATCACAACAACAAAACCGGCAGAAACGATTATTTATTCTGTTTCATGTTGATTTTTTTGAAGTCACCCCCCCCCCCACCAGCTCTGTCTCATTTTTTTTTCCTCCAAAGAAAGAAGGTCAGGCATGGTGTTCCAGAAATAGGATTCTCAAAGGAGCTGGAGATGAGGATGGGACCCTCGCAGTGACAGAGACGTTGGTGGGAGGTGGGAAGGTGGGATACTGCTGATGTGGCCCTGTGCCCTTCCTGGGGGACAGCGTGGATGCCAGTGGTATGGCCACTCCCCTTGGCATTGAAGCCTGATGAACGTGGCCCAAAGAAGAACTGGATTGTTGGGGTTTCTTGAGGTTAAACAAGTGACACCCTCTAGCAAAACATGACCCATTTCATAGATAGCTCAACATTCAAGTATCTACAGCAGTTTGGAGGCTTTCTGCTGGGCACAAGGAGTACATGTCATCTATGTAGTTAGCGTAATCCTGCCTTTGGGGATGCTAAAAAAAGACTACTGTCCAGCTGTCTCTTTAATGCACAAAGCACTGCATTCTCTCCTCCTGGCAGGACCACAAGCCTTGTTTATGAAAATATATTTCATGCAGAAGTAGGCTGCATTTGCCTACCGATGGGAACTGTTGACCAATTCCTACGTATTTTTCTGTTCTATTGACGTCTCTTCAGGGTTTGGTTCCTAGCAGTCATTTCCTTTTTTAGAAATGCAGAAGTTTACATCTCTTCAAGTGGGCCGTAAGATCCAGTCAGCACGGTGCTCCCTTGGAGTTGGCCGCCGTAAGAAGTGAGTCCAACTCCCGAGGAGAGGTCAACAGAATCCGTTTCACCGAACTCCAAGACAAGGCTGCCACACGCTGTGGACCATACGCTCGCAACCACAAAAAGGAGCCTGCAGCATGTGTGAAGACCATCACGCTAAACACAGCTAGCGAATCACGGGTCTTTGGGTTACGGAACACAGAGTGCAAAAGGGTAGGGCTCAAAACATGAAAACATTACACAGCTATGTGCCTGCTCACTAACCTCTTGGAAAAAACGCATTTTCTACCTCAGGGATTCAAATAAATCATGGGTTTTCACCCGGCATGTACTGCCTGTGTTATCATCCACAATACGCAACACAAAACATATTCATAGAGAACCCCGATGTTCAAATACAAAATAAATGACAGTGCCCCTGCCCCTTAGTTTGTATGCTATAAAGTCCTTAGTTTATATAATTACACATTACTAGTAGGATTTCCTGTTCTGCACTGTTTTCATTTGGGGGGTGTGCCTGGTTTAAGAAAGGTGACCCACCGTCAGAAAAACAGCCTACAGTTTTGTTCCTCAAGGTACAAACAACATTATTGTACCCCTAATGGTACAAAAATGTTCCCCATCTCTGTACTTTAAACTAAACTTTAAGGTACATGTACCTACAGCTGAGGTAAAACTGGCAGACCCATTAGGACACAGCCCTAGTGACAAGCAATTGTACACTCGAAGATAAAATATGGTTCTTTTCTCTGACAGTGTATATGAACAGATTCAAAATAAATAAGACTAGCAGAAGTACAAGATGGCTGTAAATGCTATAAATATAATAATTACGGCATAATGATTCGAAAATTAAATTTATTTTCCTACCATATACCCAGGGTAATTGTTAGCCTTTTAAATATAACCTGCGAACGCAGAAATAAGCTTTGAGGCATAGCTCTCCGTCACTGCTCAACTGCAAACTCACAATTTGATTTCTCTGTAAAAATAAATTTGAGAATGTTTTTCTCCCTACATTTCTTAAGAGAAATATGTATTAGATCGTATTTTTTTCCATGTACTCAAGAGCAAATATTGTTTCATCAACTAGGGGACCTGCACACATATCCGCAGCAGGTAAGATCTCTCAGAGAACTTAAAACCTGGAGCAAATCCTAAAGGTGATTTTTTTTTTAAATCTTAACCCATGTAACGGTGCTGCCTGCACACAATCTGTCTCCCTGACTTTAAAAGTACAATGTTCTGAACAGGCAGAGTGCTTGTCAGATCAAGTGAATCAAAGTACCGGCACTTAGAGGGCTTTCAAATGGTGGTGATTACCTTGTCAGCAAACCCCTTAATGATTCATTCTGCGAGCCACTGCCCCCCCCCCCCCCCACACACACACATACTTGTTACTGAAATCCAATACAAAGAAAACACAATCCGTAATGGAGCGGCTCCTTGCTCTGGCTCAGTAATCAGGGGTCTTGATTGGACTTGTTTGAGATGCAAGCTGCACGCTGATGCTTACTGCAGCCTTGTTGTTTTTACCGCGATAATAAGATGCCCGGCAGGGTGCTCGACATGGGGAGAGGGAGTGGCTGAATCTGTGCACATCTGAATAAACTGGCGTTTTACACAGCAGGTTAATTGTTTTCATATGTAAAGTAAAGCACCAACCAGAGACTGGTACTGGCAACCTTCGAAGTACAAGTATTTGTCTGCCTTAAACTATGATTACTACTTTCGATATGCAAGACAAACACACAAAATAAGACGTGTGTAGTCCCAAAGCTGAAAATAAGAATCTCATTCTGAAATAACTGATTAGTCAGCAGCTGAAAATTGCCCAAATAGAGTGTGTGAGTGAGTGAGTGTGACCACACAGTGCTGCACACATGAGCACACAACACACACAAAACAGACACAACTAGGCTAAGCGGTACAGGCTACCCCCAAGCCAGAATTCTCAGACATAATTTAAATCTAATATATACAAAACTTATGTATTGCTTTTAGAAAACTCTAACTTAGACCATCTACTAGCCTAAGAGTTTCCCCCATCTCATGCAGGACCTCTTTGTCCATTTGTGTTTTTCAATCAATCAATGCAGATCAATGGAAGAAGACAAGGGAAGTGTAGTTTTCGCTTATTCATTATTACAGCATATGTAGCCTGTAGAACTCCCATACTGTTCAGGATAGCAGCAGTATGCCACACCAAAGCCATAAAGCCATTAATATTTCAAACACAACCATCCAGAGGCATTTTCTCATACACATCACAGAAAAAAGCTCCTTGAATCATTTGACCATTTTTTTGTGTTTTTGAAGATTCAAATAAGATACATATTATAAATGAGACTTTAAAAAGTTGCATTAAAAGATTTTTTTATATTCACCATATTTAAAGCAATATAAAAACTGCTGGCTTCTCTGCCACATATAGGTGTGTCTTGTTAAGGACCACCACGCCATCAGTATGCTGTGTTTTACGAGGCAAAAATAGACGCACTTTCTCAAAAACAACATAGTAATATGGCTCCCACGTCATCGTAAAGACACGATCTGCAAAAGCGCACAGGGTAAGCCAGGCCCTCATCGGCCGGCATCAGACTTGTAAAACATTTCATTTCTGCTTTACAAGCTCCTTTAAATTTGCCTTTCATAAGCCGACCTTGAATGGGTCTTTAATTAAAATCCTTGCTAATTGCATAACTCTTGAATGAGGCCCGAATTATGTCATGAATCAGGAAGGGAACAGCCGTGTGTCTGTTAAATGTGAGAACAGCTGAAGCCCTCGAACCATTCTCCTTTTGAGATGCTTTACTCTATAAATGGTCACACAGAGGACACATCAAATGAGACAATTATAATTATAATGACGCCTGCACTCTGTGGACGCTCTCTGTGTGTCACGTAGGTTACAGTAATTGGTGCTTCTTAATTGCCCGTAATGTGTGACTGTCTGTACAAGTGCGAGCATGTGTGACCTGTGATGGACTGGCACCCAATCCAGGGTGTACCCCTGCCTTTCCCCCCTCCCTCCCCAAAACCCTGACCTGGATAAGCAGTTACACAATGGATGGATGAGTAGATATTTAACATTCACATGTGTTGATGTAGCACGTGCTTTTTTTCTAGAATTACTTTAACAGTATAAACATACAGTAAGGGGAAATGCAAAATAATAATACATGATAAACTCGAATTGTGTGTCTTGAATAAAAGAGAAATGTTTAGCTCATTTTAAACTGGAGCTTCAAATAAGGGCAAATGTTTCAATACATGTCTCATGACAAAAACATTGATAGAAAAGGAGGCTAAAGTGACTTTCAATATTCTCTCACCTGTGAAGAAGGCAGAGAAGTATGTAATGAGATTAGTAAGTTACCTACCAAAGAAGTCAGTGAAGAATGATGCTAGCCAAATGGCTGCCAAGGAATATATCTAATTGACTGAGAGGCCCAGAGTTCTACTAGAGATCAAGGCCACAAAACAAAATATATGAGATCAGCAGATTTGCAAGGGACCTTGGCTATATACCATTTGATACAGGGATTCTTGGTTGATACAGTTGAACTTGATGAAGAAGTCAGCCCATAGAAATCTTATCTTATGGATGGGCAAATCAGTCTATAACAATTATCCAGTGCCCTTACAGTGAAGCTTAGAAGAAAGAAAAAGAATTATAGGAGAAGAGCAAGTCTTTGAAGATAACAGATGTGAAGTATTTCTTTCACTAGAAAGAGGAGAGAGAGTGGGGGAGAGGTGCCTAGAGAAAATATAATTAAGAATTTGGGTGAATCTGAAGAAAGTGGGCGGGGCCTAACAGATAACGTTATTGAAATGTCGTGAAGGGAAAAAACACACGAGGAAACAGAAAATGGGATATGATATAATGATCATGTTGGTGTCAGCTTCTAAGAAATATAAATCTAAATATGGGATTCTACGGGTCATGAAATTCAGCTATTAAGAAAAAATCATCAATAAACAACCGAGTCTAAGGTTAACCCATAAGGTAATTCAACACCCACTGGATGGACATCACTGAGCTTCTCACTTTCTGACCATCGTGTCTCTAATGCATAGGAAATGAAAGCTATTACTTAACGAAAGGCATTCCTGACAGCGAGCTCTTTTTGAAACGGAGCCACGACCCAACCGTCCCCCGCTGCTTCTGAAAACTTTAAAAGAGTTTCTTCTCAGAACTCCAAGATTTTTTATTTTTTTTTTGTTTCCGAGTAACAGAAAATGATTGGATGGGCAATTTATCCACGGAGTCATAAGAGGGAGAACAGCGTCGTATGAAGAAGGTGCCGGAAGACCCAACAACTCTGGTTCGCTTTTAGCCGGCACATCCTGGAATCCCTTTATGTGCCTTTCATTAATGCCGCCTGGCGCTGCTTCATAGCGGGGAAGGCATCGGGGAGCCCGTTCCTGCTCTCATCCCCTGTGATGTTCCTGCCGATTACAAAGGAGCTTTGAAGCTGCTGCAGTTCTCAGTAAGACGACCCCCCCCCCACCAGCTAACACCACCAACCACCCCACCCTTGCAGGACCTCAGTAGGACCTGTGACATCTGGCACATGGACACTAAGACAGTGGAGGGCAATTGAGATGGTTCCTTCAAAGCGAGATGTGGGACCCCACTATGTGGCACGCACCTGAATGGTACAGGACCGAGGTGACCACCCTGGAGATGCCTCACACTAATTAGTCCAACATCACTCATCCCCTAGCCTACATCCATCTTCTGAAGCCGCTTGCCCTATTCAGGGCCACAGGGGTTTCAGAGCTCGGTGGGTGCAAGACAGGAAACACGGCAGGAGATGGGGCACCAACCCATAACAGGACACTCACTGATGCTAAACCAGTCACTCACACATGCATGCCTACGGGCAACTTGGTGACTCCCATTAGCCTCAGCATGTCTTTGGATTATTGGGGGGGGGGAGAGTACCCGGAGGAAACCCCACAGCAACGAAGGGAGAACATGCAAACTCCACACATGTGGAGCCATGGCGGAGGCTGGAACCCTAGCCCCAGAAGCAACTGCTAACCACTGCACCACCATGCTGCCCCCCAAACCTACATAAGTTAGGAAATCAGTCACTCTGCTGCATATATGGCTGAATTAGCACTAATGCTCTTGGCAGACATGACTTGCTTGCTCACATTCAGCCTCCTGTGTCGCCACCCGTTCTCTTCTCCGTATAGTAAGGAGTGAAATAGCTCGGACTGCTTTTTGAGAGACGGAGATGCTGCGCATTGTTTGCTTGCTTTGCGCTCATCAGGAAAGATGAAAACACTGTTAATGCAGCTCATTATAGGGAGAAGGCTGGCTTTAAGCTAAAAGGAACAGGGAATGAAGGCGACCCACTTCAGCCCAATGCACATGATGATGAGTGCCATCCCATAATTCCTCTTGTAGACCCTGAATCCAGGCTCAGAACCAATGAAAGATCACACTTCAGTCCTGTAATCTGACCTAGTTAGCAGGAGTCACTCAAAGCCATACACCCTTAGCTAGCACTGGTAATTAGCCTGAACTATAATAGCACGACAATGAGCCATCTCTTGGGTTTCTCTTCTGGCCAAGTGTCTGAAAGAAGCAGTTTTTCTTTAATTTCAATTGAATTAAAGTAATTCTTTAATTCTTTAATTCAAATGCTAGTAAATTCTAGTTTAATTGATTTGGGGCATTTTTGCCAGTTAGATACGCTTTGTATTTCAGGTTAAGGGACCTTTCTGTGGGTACAAAGCGCATTATCTGGGAACCCGGACCTTCTAGGTCCCGCCTGTGAAAATATGCAAGGGGCCGTAGCTTGACCTGAATAACACCTAGAGCCTAATTTATCTAAAGGATGTCAGCTTAGCTTCCACAAGTTAGAATTATGGCTTTCAGTTTGAGAGTGATTACAAAGTTTTATAAATATTTACTGGGATCCTGTGTAACAGTATTATTGGTCATGATTAAAACTGAGCCTTTCTGTCCAAACAGAGCACTCATAGTAAGCACCGGCACACCGCTGGGTGGGAAATGAGCCCTGAAGGTGTGAGGCCGCAACACTGGCCACTGTGCTGTCCTACTGAAGTGACTAAGCAATACCAAAATCAAAAATGCACTAAGGGATGATGGGAGAAATGTAGCTCTGAAAACCCACCATGGGTGGGACTATTATGCACTGTCAATCTTCAGGTGACAAGCTTAATCCTCTTCCCATTTGTTATTTTATTGGTTCCCATTGGGTAAAGCAGCACATGGTTAATCCCACCCAGTATGGGCTGCGAAGTCTCGTCCCTCCCATCACTGTTATTAAGCTGCTGTGCCGTAATGCACGGTTACCCCGGGGCTGGGCAGCTACGAAAGATCTGCACATTCTGCACAAGTTATTCAAGAAAGCAGAGCACAGTTTAGCGTTCCGTGTCTTCAGTCTACATTTGTCAGGTCTTCACCTCAGTACGGGAGGTGGATATTCAGATGTTGCGTTGAGAGCATGGTCATCTCAGAACCCCGTGTTACATGTGTGTTTTGTGTCACCAGTGCTTAGATGGCACAGAGTGAACTCCCAGCGGGGATATAAAGAGTAATCCGGCCCTCAAGTGCCAGATACCAGCTTGCTCTCTGGGTGTCACGCTTGAGAGAGATAAATATGCCATCCATGCATTGTTGAGTGAGACGGCAAGCCTGCTGGTGGCTCCAAATCGGCAGCAAGTGGGGGATCTCTGGTTTGTATCTACTGGGGGAGGTGGACTTGGCAGCGTGGACCGTCGCAAAGCACAGCGCTCTAATCCCCCTAATTTCACACTTTGGCTAATAAAGGCACAGACGCACCACCCCGGCACCACGGCAGGCCGCTGCGGCCTCGCTACTGGGGTCTGCTCTGGTGTGCAGACCACACATGGGGCTCGGTATGCGTTCCTCCCATGCTACTGGAGGTCTGGGCTGGGATACCCCACCCTACACTGCAGCCCAACAGCACAGCTCACTGGCCTCTCACTGAATCACGTTGCAGTGCTGAGAACTCGTTACAACCATATTCTCCAGGTTGGACCGTGCACCCATTCCCACCACACCCATTTCCTATCAAGCGATAAAATTTCCTTTTTTTCCCCCCAAGACACTCACAGCGGCTTTCGCATTCAGTCTAAAAACAGACAGAGCGACATCTTCTGGGCCCACACTTTTCTCAGCTATGTTCAGTATTTGTTCAATGGCGAGAACATTGAGCTGGAAAGATACAAAAGCTCTTGATCTGCAGAATTTGTATCCCTCTACACTAATCTCCAAAAATCATGCACATGCAAACAGACACGCACGCAGAGGCGCCGATTTGGCGAGACCACGCCCATGCCTTCCCACAGGGGAACACATCATAACTTCCTCCAAAAAAAAAAAAGAGATGCCACATCCATGGTATAAAAGAGAATAATACATCACAAAGATAATGTGACTGTGAAGCTGAAGACACCGGGTGCTACATTAACATACAAAAACAATACGCTCAATTAAATATACATAACAATAATTGGCAGAAGACGGAATTCAAGTTGGGGAACCCTTGATGTTAAAGGGCTCTATTTTATCTCACCTCAATGATATCCCAAGGCTGATCATCAGAGGTTATGGGAGCACTGGTAGGGTGGTCTCAGGATATGGTGATGTTGTTACCATTTATTTTAAGAAACTGTTATAGCTATATACAGCTGGGCTATAACAAAGAAATGGAAGAAGCAGGCCCCTTATGTTAAAATAGTCTAGATTTTATGGAGATACAGTGGAGGCAGAATTATAGAATGCAGAAGCTATTGTGCTCTGATGTTCTTAGCAGACAGCACTTCTGGATGCCTAGGCTCTATAACACTGTTTCAATACAAAATAACTTTCATGCATTCCAAATCTGCAGAACACCGAATGGGGGTGATGCAGAGCAACAAAGGGTTTTCCCCTTGTTATTTTGTGGTTTCCTGCTTTATATATTGGCTTTACAAGGATGAATTTTGCATGAGTTTCAGAATGAAGCAGGAGTTGACTATAGGCACCATGGCAATGACTGAGACTCACCCTACCCCCATGCAATCCCACTGTTGTAATTTTCATACATTTGCCCTGTATTTATGAGTGGCGTAGCTAGAGGATCTCATTATATCCCCTAGCACATAGAGTATACAAATTACATAGCACCTCCTTGGAAGAATATGGAGGTATGGAGAGGAAGTGTGGTACGCAGAAGCCTAATGAGGCCATTTCTCAATACCAAGAACATAAAAGTCGTACTTGTGGTCTTGGCAAGACCGGTCATGCTAACGTGCCTCCCAACAGGAAACTTGGGGTGCAATGAATCATAGGATTGGTCTCATCCGGCCAGGATGCAACTGATGTACCCTTGATATTTCGGGCAAAAATTACACTCATGGATATTTACCGTCTGTTCTTAGTATTGGGGCTGGGCCTAGGCAATGGAAGATGACGTAAAACGTACACAAAACCACAAGCACAGATAATGAGATTCACCTCTATTCTCGAGGCACCGTCGCCATGGTAATCATGGAAATAAACTGCAGGACCAGAAGGTTCATGTCCCAGGATGGTGCTCTACAGTAACAGCTTGGGGAAATACCTACCTTAAATTGTTGCA
Organism: Petrocephalus schoutedeni; assembly: GCA_026780765.1. NCBI lineage: Eukaryota > Metazoa > Chordata > Actinopteri > Osteoglossiformes > Mormyridae > Petrocephalus > Petrocephalus schoutedeni. The sequence continues at coordinate 12,013,051 of JAODKL010000009.1, forward strand.
GTGAGTTTAAAGCTGTACACATGTGCCTGCAAGTCCCGTGCTTTGGATATCTATGGTGGTACCCCTCTGTATGCAAGGCCAGACAAACCAGGCTGCAGACACAGCTGCGAGTATTTCCAAGGATCTCCAGGACCTTAAGCAACTTGCTGATTCCAGCTAAATAACTTGGAAACTGCACATGGTGCTTTATAAAAGTATGCCCGGTGTGCTTCTTTCGCCACCACAGGAATACTTGAACAAGTGATCATTTTGAAACCAGCAAGCGGAGGAATGCATCAGTAGACAAGCTCCAGGCTGGGCCAATCCCCAGTGTCTCTGGGGTGTGCATCATGTGTCAGCATTACCAAATGCCTTCAACAGCTCCCTGGCAGAATACACCCGAATTTTATCACTGACACGAAAGAGCTTTATTTAATATACGGGATAACGTTGGACACTATAGTGCATAAAGAAAAGCACGTTTTCCAAAGCACTTCAGGTTTAGTGTCAGTCTTAGTTCTTCTGGAAGCCTCCTCAGCTACCAAGAAGCAGCGGGAATCCAATTCATTCTTCTGCCAGTCCACGTTCCTACAATCTATCCAAATGTAATTCAAACCAAAACATAAATGCCAAATAAAGAGGGGTACCTATAGTGGTTTTAATGCAGTAAAACATTTTTTACTGTTATTATAATTCATGCCCTTCTCTGCAAAATATAGTATTTTCCTGAGCATTCTTTTACATATATATGAAATATTACGAACGTTTCTAGTGGAGGTTGAGGATGTATGCCTAATACTGTCCAGCTGATAAGCAATTTAGAATATGAGGCCTAAATGTTTCCAAAAATGTATTTTTGCTCCGTGCAATATCAGCCATTCTTTGGTGAAAGGGCTCAGGTCTAAGGGACACCCAATGACAGAACGCCCTGAAGACCCGTCCTTTCCTGGTCCTAACGGGCAGCATTTCAGCAGTTTCTTTGGAATACATTTTAATTTGCACCTGCCATATGCAGTTCCACAACAGAAAAACAGCTGGAAGGGGAGGGGCTGGAATATAGGTACCAGAATCTCTCTGGAAACCAGTTTATACTGGACCTTGAAGGGTACCACGACTGGGTGCCAGTCCATCGTTTAATCGCATTGTAATAAGAGCGCCTACTAGTGGCCGCATATAATAATTTCCCGCTTGGCTTTCATAAAGCGAGTATATTTATCTCCCATCTATATCTATAGTTTCCTGCCATAGTAGGCATTTACCACATACAAAATATCAGTAGTTCATATTTATAATAATATTTTACATGAACATCTCAAATTCCACTAAAAGCTGATACAAACACTCCATGGGCAATTTAAAATGATAATTTTACACAATTCTAGACCATGGATTTCCACTGTGTACATAATAAACCGAGATACGAAAGCTAACATTGATTTAGAGCGACTTGTTTAACAGATTTACCTGTTCTGAAAGACAAACATGCAAATTAAAGCTCTGATATCTTTATTGAGATTCTTTCTCCAAACGAAAGTTAAGATAAACCTCCGACTATTGTATTCACCGTGGGGATAATAGTGAGGCTGTCGCGTACGAACAGTAGAGGGCGCTTGTAACACACACGATTTTGGCCTCGGCAGCCTTGCTGGATGCTGTCCAGCCTCTTATGCTGATGTATCTGAGCAAGGGAACCGGGATTTTTCAGAGATAACACGAACGCGCTCCGCTTGTACACTGCGCCTGAGGGCAGGATACTCCGGCGTTGGCTGCTATCCAGCTGGCTTCTGCCTGTCCAGGAGAGGCTGTTAAAACTTATGTGGGGTTTTGAACTCTGGGGAAGATCAGCGGCTGTCAGGGGGAGGAGAAGGTGGAGGGTGGCGTTGCGGGGGTGTATTGCAACAAGTACATTTAAAAAAATAAAATAAAATAAAATCGACGTGCGGGCTGTGAAGGTCAGGATAATCCCCTCCCCTCACTGGAAAAAGAGACTCATATCGTCTGCATCCGCTAAAATAAATTACCACAACACTACTTCCGAAATCCATGAAGATAACTGGGCTTTTAAATGGACTAGCTTCAATGGACCTGCTTTAGAGGTGTTGGCAGAATATGGTTCACAGAGACAAATGCGTTATGGACCGTCTCAAGCGAGAGTCTTAATAAGAGAGGAGAGGAAAAATTGTATAAATTGTGTAATTCCGTGAGCTGTCATTTTCGAGCCGCGATTGCAGTGGCTGGACGCTGGGAGCGGTATGCGAGGAATGCCGGCATGCCGGATCTTGCGTGGAAACTCTGCAAGTTCTGCAAAGGGGGTGGGGGGGGGCATGCTCAGGTTTAGATGTGCGAGATCCTATCCTTCTTAAAAGATCCCAGGGAGGACAGGAAATGATGGAATGTAGGAAAGTAAAAAGCTTTAAAAGGTGGCCATGCCAAATATAGACGGGTTAATGGAACAGATTTTATCAGCATGATACCTACAGTACGCAAATGTGAAGTACATGGATGGTATAGGAGAAGATGCAGCATTGCATAAGGATTTTGGAAGATAAAAACAAGACAGATACTTGTATGATTACTTGGTTGTTTTCGGCTAGAAGATTAGAGGCTGCTGTATTGAAATCGAGCTGGTCAAAGATATCTACAGCAGTCTGATGAGGCATGAAAAAAAGACTCCATATTTCAAACATGCTTGCTCTTGGATATTGGATGAGTTGATGCAAAACACATATATTTTGGCTTGTAATCTGTGCTGTAAAACTGGAAAACCGGATGCAGATGGACTTCATTGAGTGGGTTTGAAGCAGATACAGGCTGAGAATGAGAACATAGATATGAAGGATGGATTCAGCAATCCAAGGAAGATCACTGACCTTTGAAACTTGACTCATTAAATCTCCATCTATGTGATTTTGCATAGCTTTTATATGAAGGAGATTTATTTTTTGTGAATGTTGCTCATTAAGTAGAGTATTGCACTAACAATGCAAAGGTTATGGGTTCAAATCCCAGGCAGCATACATAAACTTCAACCCTTCCTTCTACAGTAAGTTGCTTTGGATAAATTTATTACATGTAAATAAGAAGAGACTATGCCAAATGGCCCTTTCCTCACAAGTATTGGGTTTCTCTCTCTCTCTCTCTTTTAATACTACTAGGGTAGATTAGAAAAAGCCACATTTTCACAGTGACCAGGGAAGTCTGATCATGGAATTGCCCCCTCATCATGTATCTTAGCCTGCTGTGAGGTGACATGTCCAGACATGAACGTCACAAGCTTCAAAAGGTGCCACAAAATCACAGGACCTGGGGCATGATGAGGGTTCACAGCCAGGACGAGGCTTTACCTTTAGTTAAGTGAGCTGCAACTTACCCATAAACCTATCGGTAGGCATGTCTGGGGCTGGCAGAAAGGGTAGTGAATGGTCTAAGTTGGCACAGCATGTCTGTGATGATAATGTATCAGAAGCAAACATTGGGGGGGGGAGCTCTCCACTGAAAAGAAGGTGTTAGCCACAGATGTACCCTCTTCATTGCACACTGCTCATTTATGCTGTGAACTGCCTTTTGTTATTTACCTTTGATATCAGACCAGCTTTGCTGGTTTTGTGAGGCAGCCAACACATTTAAACAAAATTAAGTTTATGGTGACTTCTTAGTCACAGCTTCACTATGGAAACCGGAGTTTTGAGGGGCATTTGATTGCACACCCCCAACTCCCTATGACATTTGTATTAATATCTTCGTAGGGGCCATTGATCCATTGATTTCTATGGGCATAATCTATCTATCCCCTACCTAAATCTAACCCCTACCTAAACCTAAACTTAACGATAAGTAACCAAAAAAATACAGTAGAAGACTTTTGGCATTTTTAGTTTTTTGATTGCAGTCATAGATTTTTATGAAGTTGAGGTTCCCTTTGTGCAGACAGAAAATAATGTCCCCTCAAGATATAAATAACATGTTTTATCACATTGTAGGAACATTTGGTTCCCACAATGTAATATATATATATATATATATACATGTGCCCCCCCAACATACCTGCACACAGTTTCTCAAGAAATATGTAAGATCATTCCAACACATTCTCTGCCCAAACACACACAGTGTCTTGCACTGAAATATTCATCCACTCATATATGGGCAGTAAGGGAGACATTGGGACATGGCACATGCTGGCATCTTGCAGGATGCAAGAAGGTCCACGGGGCTTCCGTCCAACCCCAGAAATACTAGCTCATGTTCTTCCAGAGTAATTCTGGGCATTGCCATTGAATCCTCCAGTTGGGATTTGCCTGTTCTGCTAACTGCTTCACAACGACACAGATGGCAAAACCATTAGGCAGCAGCCTAGCGACCTTTTTGACCTCAGTGACTGGGGTGTTAATCGACATCAGTTTCACAAGACATTTTAACCCTAACAGGAACCATCTATTCTTAAGGAGCTCACATAACATGCTGTCTGGAGCATATCACAGTGGCTGTCCTAGCTGACCCATTTAACTAATGTAATTTATACAGTAAATGCTATTTAAATTTATTTAAATGACTTACATTTTCTTAGAATTAGCAGTATATCTGCAAATTTTTACTTTAATTTAGGTTAAGTGCCTTGTTTAGGGGTACCAGAGCGAGAGCTTGACCTTCACAAATCTGTCTTAGATTGCAGGCAGCTCAGAGCGAATACCCCATGCAAGGGAACCAATGTGGCTTCCCCTTCAACAGACCTTTTGGGCACATGACTAGGTTCCCTGCCATCACTCCAAACTG
>JAODKL010000009.1:12043448-12066298 GCA_026780765.1 Petrocephalus schoutedeni
AAAACTAAAAATGCCAAAAGTCTTGTATTTTGTTTTGCTACTTATGGTTAAGGTTATGGCTGGGTAGGGTTTAAGGGTGTCGCGACTGGGATTAGGGTTTTTCCCATAGAAATGGTCCCATTTAGAGAGGTATGCATGTGTGTGTGTATGTGTGTGAGTGTGTGCATGTATGTGTGTGAGTGTGTGCGTGCAGGTGCAGGGGAATTGGGGGAGACAAAGGGGATGTGTACCCCACCGTATCTAATTTGGATTTGTTCATCCCCCCCAACAGGAAGACTTTTCTATTTAAATGATGTAGTTGTATATCGAAGTCTCTCCTACACAGGTGTGTGTGGGTGGGGGCGGGTACCTGGTCCCAGGCGTGGATCACGTGGCTGCTGAAGATGAAGATAAAGCTCATGGTCAGGAGTGTGGCCCACACCACCAGGCCCAGCAGGCGCCTCCAGCGCTGGGACAGGGACTCGGTGCACACCAGCACGAAGACGGCCAGGAAGACACACAGGCCACAGCCGACGGCGCTCACGAAGGCACTGTGCTCGCTGGCGTCCTGCAGCGGCCAGGGAGTCAGCGTCAGCACCGCCCGCTCTCTACACCCACCGCAGGCGATTTACTTTGCGGAAGTCGTCTGGCCACTGTGTAAATACTACAAATAAAACTGGGATGGGCGGGGGGGTAGCGTGGAAGACGGACAGACAGCCATGGCCAACCAGACGTCACCCCCCCCCCCCCATTTGCTACACATGTGGCCCCATCATGTAACTCAATTATATGGCTCATTTCCTACTCTGGCAGGCCAGGCTTGCAGAATGAAATAGAGCCTAATCGAGTCAAACTGCAGAGAGCAGAGGCCGGTCAATGAGGGATGCTACTTGCGAGCGTTCGGTCGTCTTTGTCAAACAGGCCCCTTTTTGCCATGCTTATTGACATAGCTGGGGCTGTGGGGGGTGGGGGTGACAGTCTGGGCAAACAGTTTGCCCAATGCACGGCAGCAGCAGATGTTCATTAATAGCAGAGTCCCACCGCAGCTCGGGGGGGGGGGAGGGTCCTGCCATTCACATGCGAGGCCGCTATCCCAAGCTCGCTTTCATCTGCTCGTTAGGACAAGCAAGCGTGACCAAAAAGGCAAAAAGCACCATAAACTGTGCTCTTTCATCAAGGCGACTGAAGAAGGGGATTTGTCTCGGGCTCCTCTATGAACACCTGCCTCCCCAGCTGCAGAAGCAGTAATATCCCTCAGATTGTCTCCCCGGAGCCTATTCATTCTCAGATGCATGTAGTACATGTGAATACACCCTCAGCGGACTTTTTAATCTCATGCACAAATCTGTCAGATCAATCATCGCGTAGATACTGGAACTCAGCAAGATAAGAAATTGGCAGAATCATCTTGAAAGGAAATTAATTAAGCTACAAATAAGGAAACCTCGTTACAGGATCAAGACAGATAGCTTACTAAAGCTGTCTTAAATAACATCTCTGTACAATGACACAGCCAAAATAATCATGTCAGACAAAAGTAAAAACTGTCACTTGAAAACAACATTTTCCCCGCATCTGCTTGATACATTGTATTCCATGGAGGCGAAGCCAAACACTTGTCAACATGTTTCCATAACACAGAACCCCTTTATAAACCCTGTGGTCCACATTAAATACAAATTAATCACTGTACCTTCCTGATCCCAAAACTAACGATAGATATATTTTGGTCACTGCAGCTCGCCCGTTGACCTTGAAGCCAAAGAATACCAAGCCAGTGTTTCTGAATATGAGGGAGGTTTAGTCACCAACCGTGTGGTGAAGAGGCGCAGGTAGAAAAATTAGAGAAATACAGAAGCAGGCTCCAAGAAAGTAACTATACCTGACATGGTATCGATTTTCAATAGAAAGGGCCTTTGTTGGCTTATTGCCTGTCATGGAAATTTAACTACGTTCATTATATTGATCTTATTTTCAAACATAGTTGCTCTTCCACAAGCAGTATAGATTCCTCTGACTTACAGTACAAAGCCTGACATTAATGCTGTCATGAATTCTCCATATCTACTGCAGATCTCACAGACCTACTGGACAGTGCCCTACTCTGCTGTAGATCTCCTTGACCTTTTCCAGATACTCCTGACCTGCTTCTTGTCCTTAGTAACACCAGTTCTTAGCTTGCTGCGGGGCTGCTAGCTTCAGGATAGGGAGGTGCACTCACCAGTCTCAGTGAGAAGAAGAGTATGATGAGCATGGCGCAGGACAGCATGGTGAGGCCCAGAAGCAGGACCAGAAGCTGGTACTGGCTGATGCAGGAGAACTTGCGATACAGGGCCTCCTGTTTCAGCTCCTGGTCGTTCAGTAGGTACTTGCCCTTGGTGGGCATGGCGTAGCCCCACTCAGGTTGGCGTAGCGCGCAGCCAGAAAGCACATACAGCGCCCTCCAGAGGCTGGAGGCCTACGCATTCATCTCCCCCACCGTTGATCAAAGGCTCTCAGTCCTTTTTCTTCTTCCAAGACATCTTGAGCACTCCTCTGCTTCTCTTTTCTCTTTCCAACTCCGCGAAAGCGCCTCTCAGACTCGGGGCTACAGAACAATGCCCTGCAGGGCTCCGCGGGGCGACGATGCTATAACGGAGAGGAAGGAAAGGCAAAGGAAGCAGAGAAGGGAGGATGCATGGGGAGTCCGTCAGAGGCTCAGCCCGGCTTTCCTGAAATACCTTCACGCTTTCTTTCTCTCCCTCTGCCGCTGTCCCACAATGTTCCACCGCGGCTTCCTCTTCACAGTGAAGGCTTTGTCTCAGACTGGAGCCTGCGGGGAGGACAGACAGGCATTCTGAATGAGGCACAAAGACCTTCGAGGTGGAATGGGATACGCGCAGCGCAATCGCGGCCACCTGGATGGGCGTGAGGCTCACCTGGCACATGCAACTGAGGGCCACCGCGCGCGCAAAGACGAGTCCCAACGGGCAGGGTGGAGTGAAGCCATGACATTGCTGGGAGTGATTGTAGAGACTTTCTATATGTGGCTCTGCCACAGGCCCACCAATAGGGGAAGAGAAAGAAGACGACTTTCAGGAGCACAGACACAGGGGAGGGGGGGGATGAGTGCGTGAGCACAGATCTCAGGGGCATGGGGGGGCATTCAGTAGAATTTTTCAGAGGCCCAGCCATGTCTTTGCACCCGGGTCTATTCTGTCTATGCTCACGGTAGTGACCAGCCACTAATCTAGACCGTGGTCTACTGGACCTGTGGCCCGATCCTGATGTGTGATTCCTTGGTGACGATGTCAGCTGCCCCTGTGCTGTCCACAGCCACTCCAGCCACATTCCTCACGCACACAGGCGGCTAAATTTAACTCAGCGCTCCCCAGCACGGCCCTGTTTGTCTGGGACCGCTTTGCACTGTGGTGACCCAGCACTGCAAGCCAAGTTCCCACATAAATTTAAATACACTTACAGAATTACTCCACATGATGCCCTAAGTGTTAATGTGAGTGGTTGGGTTCACAGGTTTTTGTTTGTTCCCTATAAAATGAGATCTGCTGCCCTGTAACGCATCGGACAGGAATTATACAAAAATCCTGCACAATCATTTGTATGTTTTAACATCTGGAGAGATAATGAATGCCGTGATTTATCACAACTTGGGTCTTCTGTCCAGAATTCCTGTTTCCACAAAATGCCCTTCCACCAAAGAAAGAACTACGGGAAACTGCGGTGGGTGCAGTTTGCTGATCTGAGATGAGAGGACAGGGGGGTGTCATTAATCACCAGCAGGCTTTCGTTTTTTCATCCATAGGACATATATATGTATATATAATTAATAATGACACTTAACCGATCCCTGTGTCCCTGTGGGGACATTCTCTCCTTGCCTCCCCCATCCTGCTCTCCGTGACACACAGACACATGTGTAGGTGAGAGCCAGCTTGGCTGCGAGAGGGCAGCCCCCAGGAGCAGCACCCATGGAGCTGGGGGCTAAGCCCCTCGCTCAAGGCCCGCAGACCTATCTAGCCAAAGCCGGACTCGAACCGGCAACCTTCCGATCACAGACACAGAGGTTTAACCCTGAAGATATAAAACATGACTTTTAAAAAATTGTTAATTCATTAGTGTATTAATTGATAGTGCTGCATCTCTAAGATCATTAGGTATCTGCATGAATTTCACTAATTTCAAGAGTAAATCTGGTGTCTTCCCTTATCAAGTTCAGAACCAGATGTGACTGTACTTTTCAGATTTAGATTTCAGAGTCAGATTACTTTATTTATCCCTAGGGAAATTTTTTTTTTGCAGTTGCAGTAAATGACAGTAACACACAGACACAAGGCAGGTATAATGGTAGAGCTCATGGGAGCTTTACTTACACAAACATGTTCTGAGGGCAGAATGCAAAATGATTCAGGCAGAGAGATAACCAATCAAATTTTGTGCCAAATGTTAGATCAACCAATCAGATATCTTGGACCCACTTCCTCTATAATATGATTGGCTATCTCTCTAAACCAATCATTTTTCATTCTCCCCTCAGAACACGTTTGTGTGAGTAAAACTCTCACGAGCAAGGGTAGCCATAACACCAAATTCAGAATTACAAACACTACGAAAATATATATGTACAAATAGACAAAAAAAAAACTGTACATCTGAGATGTACCTTTGGCATGCACAATGAATGAAAGTGTGCATGTGTATTGCCTCAGAGGAGAAGACTCCATTTTTGGCACAGAGAGAAGTCATTATACGTGATTACTGCCATTGGCAGAACTGAAGGAGTCTCTGCACACAAGGTCCACACTGCTGCTAAAGGGCTTCTGTTCCGAAGCTTTATATATTAACATACAGCAGAGGGAGAGATTTTCAAGCAACTGTAGGAAAGCGACACAAATCTGACGAGACATGAATGCATCTGCCCATGCTCAGGAGACTCGCTAAAGTCACATGACACGCGAATTTCATGTTGACTTGCGAGCAGTCATTGTGTTTGGAGAGTGGGGGGGGGGGGTTCAAACACCCCTTACAGAAAAAAAAACGTGAAAAGAGACACTCTCTGCTGAAGGTTTAGTGCATATTTTTTTGCTATACAAGCACCAGTCCATTAAAGGTTTCTAACAGGGCGTAAGCAGCCTGCTGCAGTGGCACACAGGAAGTTCGCCTAGTGAATCAGGGGCAGTGCTGTATTTACAGATGGCTGGACAAGCCGCGAGAAATTTAGGGGTCAGTTCCTCTCGGATAATCAGACAAGCAGGCGCACCGTCAGTGGACAACGCGATCCTGCTAAGGTGCGGGATCCAGTCCAGCTTCGTCGTTTATGAGGAATGTGGAAAAGGGTCCCCTTCTGAGAGCAAACCTGCTGTTTTTTGCAAGGCCAGTTTGAAATGATCTGAGCCGTACACTCTGGGCACACAGCTCCTTGTTTGTGTTCCGATTGTTGGCAGTTACAGGCTCTGCAGATCTAGTAAAAAACAGATATAAATCAGGCACTGGGCTCAGAGGCCTGCCCAGCACCTGGGGGGTCTCTTTACAGGGAAGCAGCCAGGCCAGTCACATCCCAAGCGGGACACTCAGAGCTCCAAGGACCAGAGGAGGGTTCACAGATTTATATCCCCCCAGACGCCTCTGGCAAACTCCAGTGGAAACTCCTATTATGCTTCAATTAGAAATTTCATCTGGTTTCAGGCAGATCTGGTTTCATTTGTGGTTTGTATTTGGTTAGAAATAGTAGCTGTACCAGAAGATGTGCTGCTGATCCTCGGGACAGCACTGCAGGCCAGTTGCTAACATTCAAGCCGCCCACCAGTTCAGTCTGAAATTACCTGCAGGATGCGGCGTGTGCTCGACACGGCCGCCTTCTAGAAGACTCTTTTGAACTACTTTTACCGAGGAGAATTGCGTCATTAGAGTCATTGAGAGCGGCGGAGAAGGAGGCCGCTTGCGGTTCCAGGTCGTCTCGTAGCGATTCATGCGTAGGGATCACAGTAAACATTACATATAAGAAGCTCGGACAATAGCGTCTGCTCCAGAAACAGCCCAGTCGCCGTGGCGAGGCGTGTTCTGAAGGTTCCGTTATTTTGAGCATTTATGTCTGCGACGTCACTCCGGCCTACAGAACGCAGTGCGCCGCTCTTAAAAAGAACGAGCCAAATTTGCAGTGATCGCCATATGTCTGCATGGCTCTCTGGGCAGCAATTCTGGCTCACATCTGCAGCATAGGGCTCCACATCCAGCCAGGGAGGAGCATGTTGGGAGTGCACATGCACCCCCCCCCCCCCCAACGCCCCCAGGTCAAAGAAGTGCAGTTACGCAAACCCGCATGTCCTGTGATGGACCCGCATCCCATCCAGCTCCCACTGTCACCCAGAGGTAAGCGGCAGGAGAGTGGATAGATGTTATATTCCTCCACATGTCCACAATGTTACTATGCTACACTGAACTGTGTGGAATTTGTGATATTAAGCGATAAAACATCAGGCTTCTCCTTCCAGGCACAAGGATCAGGGTTATAGTACTGAATGTCCAATAATTATTTTACCATTATTTACACTGCATTTTTCACAAAGCCGAAGGATTTATGGCGAAGTGAGGATTAAAAACAGGAAAAGGTCATGGGAATCCTTCCCATATATAATCATAATACAGGAATGTACTGTATTAGTTGCTCATACACATACACAAGTATTTTGTTCGAAGCGGGTATAATAATCTCCTCTGGACATATGGCAGGAGAATAAAAAAACAAACTGCGTCATTTCTGGGTGCAGCTCCCTTTACCTCACCCCAATTACTTTTATTTTGCAAACACTGTCTTTTAAGTTTACAAGTGGTTCTTCCCATCTCTGCTGTAACTCAGATTGTTCTGGAAGCAGTCGTATATGAACCTGTCCCTGTTCATGGCGATCCGCTTTCATCTGTGCTCTTTCCAAACAGCAGTAAAACGTCACCAGGGAACTCAGCCACAGAGCCCTCTCTTCAGAACCATCTATAAAAAAAAAGGTCCTTGGCTCACATGACATTAAAGGTGCATGTGGAAGACAGTCCACCGTTCTGCTCAAACAAGAGAGACCGAAGACCAAACAGAGAATGACGAGAAGCCCTGATTGGCCGACGGGCAGCCAACTACCACGCAGGGCCGCTGTATGAAAGCCACACGAGCCATTTTAGCTAAATGTTCTGCGACATCCTGAATGAAAAGCTGCAGCCATGTGACGTAGGGCCTCCACTTATCTGTCAAAGATCCGCTCGATACAGCCTGTCCTGAACCCTGGCGCTCCTTTATAGCGCAGTTCTAAAGTTGCCATGGCGAGGGACGGGGCCAGTGAATCGGGGCCCCCGGCGCCGGCCCCGCGCTGAATAGGCTGGAATCTCAGCGGCGTGATGAATAGCAGTCTCCTTCTGCAGCAACGCTGGGCGAGGCCTTGATTCGACTCCAATGCCACCGCTGAGGCACGGAAAGAAGGGATGGAGAGTCTTGTGTACCACGCATACACCACACAAACACACATGTAAAAACACAGCACATCACAGACACCACACACCCATGAAAGTTTTACATTTATTTAACCGACATTTTTATCCAAAGCAATATAAAACTGAGATGACAACTGAGTTACCAATGACCCAAAGTCAGGTTTCTTTAGTAAAAACATATCACATGAACTGACCGAGATCTGGAAATTTTCTCTTCAATTGCGGTAAAAGACCTAGATCAAGGGTCCGATGGTGAAATCATTCCACTGACCCGAGGGTTTGACCCAGCAATCTTCCAATGAATGCCCTAACCCAGGGCCCCCGCACACTGTACACCCAACTTGCCTGTTCTTGCTTTATTTTGTTCCCATTAAAATGCATGTCTTGTCAATTAAGCAACAAAAAAGCGCAGCGCAGTGTGACAGGCCCTCCTTTCCATTCCCCCCGCCCCGCCTAGGTCAATCAGCAGGCACTTTAGGGCCTGATGGGACCTCAGAAATATTCCAGGGTACTCTGTCCTCAGACGTCATGAATCAAAGGATTCGCAACATTTCCTGCACATACCAGTTAATTATCTATTTCTTTTTTAAATAACCTTTCTGGATCTATCAAACAAATTGTTGTGCTTTAACACTAAGTCTTCACATCTGCTTTGCGTTTCGCTCCAAATTCATACGTCAATCTTTTAAAATAGTTTTTTTTTTTTTTTTAAATTAGCACCATGAATGAGAACCAAGGGAAGAACATCTGCATCAGTCTAAATCAAAGCCCGAAGCCCAAAGCCCAACCCAGCGCAGTGCAGAGCAGCGCAGTGCAGTGTGGCGCAGCACAGTAGTGGAAGGTGATTAGTCGAGCAGGATGCCACCTCCAGCTGACACACTTGAGTCAGAAAAACCATTTTCACAGGAGTGCCGGCAGCTCACAGCAGGATGTGATGTGTTGGCTGCTCATCGAAAGTGTTTTCTGGACACACAGAACCAGATAGCAGTGACTAATAAAACACAGACAGCCAGCGGCGGCCGCCAGCGTCACCCGTTTCCTCTGGGTGCTCGCGTAGGTCACACTCCGTGCTCCGGAGCGAGCCACAAGGTCACGCTTCCGCTACGCCAGCCCAGGCCTCCCCTCACCCAGGTGGCCCCTTCCAGCCCTAATGTGCAAAGCCTGCGGCCGGGACAGTGACGACTTTCCCTTACGGGGCAACCCAGGATGTCGACGCCTACGAGCCGATCTACCCATATGGAAAATGTGTTGAGAATCAGCTCCGAGCAACTGAGGTAAATCCACAATGACTCATGATCCTCAGCTGCTAAATCAATCGCAACTTAACACAGAGGGTGTTCCAGACCTTTACCCCAAAATTCACAAATACAGATTTCACCAAAAATGATATTTAGTAACATCAGCATAAGTAATCTATAACACTGAATTATGCATGTTCATCTATGTATGTACGTCCCTGGATTTCCACACATACAGACACCCCCCAGCCCAGATCCTGACCACCTCCGAACAGGCACTATTTTCACAGATCCTACACATCAGCCGCCTGCACCTTTATCTTAAGCCAGATAATGTGACATGCAGGGGTGTGGTGGCTGCTCAAAGACCCGGATGGTGCGAGGTGGAGAGCCGGCAGCCAGGGACCCGGATGGTGCGAGGTGGAGAGCCGGCAGCCAGGGACCCGGATGCTGCGAGGTGGAGAGCCGGCAGCCAGGGACCCGGATGCTGCGAGGTGGACCACCAGCTGTCCCTCCCTTTCCTCCTCACAGACTTGGCTGCCACCCCCCACCTCCCACCCTGCCCCTCATCCTCCTTCCCGGGCCAAATGTCAGCTCTGCAGTGCCTCAACTTGCAACACTGCATGACTTTGCCCAAGAACAGCAGTCTCCAAACCACAGTGGAAAAAAAAACACACTTGGGTCTCACAAGGGCTTTGAGAGCTTTCGCTAGCCAGCTCTAATGCGGCTTTCCTTGTCAAAATCATTAGCAGCATTAATCGCTTCCAGTATCCGCAGCAGCTGCTGGAGAGGACAATTACTCCCCTTTAAGGAGTGCTCGTAACGCTCTCTAATGACAGAAAGCACAAGCTTTGCCAGTCGCCCACAGACGGGGCCTCAACACATTAGCGTGAGATTACCATAAAGTTAGCCACATCCAGCTACCTGATACAAGAGTGGGAAGCAGAAATTTTAGCAACGAGCATAGCTTGCCATCAGGTAGTGCCCGAAAAACTTTCTGATACAAAAGAGAGCTTTTTTGGGCTCTACTCTCAAGGACCTGTAATCAACGGTCAGCAAATTAACCAATCCATCAGTCTCCAACCAGTGACATCTCCATAAAAATCTCAGTGATCCCCGATTAACCCTTACACCTCCCCTCAGATAAGCAAGTTGGGCTGTGGCGGGATGGGAGTCCGGAGGGAGCCCCACATCAGGACCCAAGAAATGCAAGCGGAATATCGACTAAAGTTGCAAAGCACCTGGAAGGAAAAATGCCACACACACAAGCCTGGATGAAAAAATATATTAGAAATATACACTGCTCCTGGTCAATAGTATGATACAAGCCTTTCTGTATGTGTTTGCGTGTGCGTGTGTGTGTGTGTGTACACTGCATGACACAGCAGATGAAGGTGAAGTCACACTCATTCCCCCGGCACCAGGGTCATTTTCTCGCTCCTAACGGTTCCTCCTCTTGAGCTCGTCTCCAGATAAATTAAGAAAAGCCAGAGTCTGCCCAGCTGTCAGCGGAGTCCACACATGACTAACTCCCCAAGTGAAGCAGCTGTCAGGAATTCACCTCCCAGGAAGCAGCTCAGGATCCAAGCCACAGAAGGCCTCTGCGTGGGACGCCTGCTGTCCACCCCACTGGCGACAGGAGACACTGCCATGGGCGTCCACCGCGGAGCCCGACTCGCCGAAAGCACGGCCAGGCGGCTAAGGATGAGGATCCGCTCTCGCTTCGGGCCGGTGGGGGGGGGGGAGGGGGGTTCGCTGAGTCCTGCTGGATAATGTCACCAGTCTCGTGGAGCCGGTGAACACCGGAAGGCTACTCTGACGTGTCCATGTGTCAACCACAGCCAGGGCCTCCAGTGCGCTTCCTTGCTCATGGAACTGTGGGGCTAAATGTGTCCGGCACAGACACCACAATCCGAAGACAAAACCTAGGGCTTCTCCTTAGACAGCAGAAAGCTGATGTTGGGGATCCAGACCTGCACTCCTCAGCTGCACCTTTCCCAGTGCACTTCCAGGCACTCAGCCCGGGCAAATCTGGGAAGTGCCACAGCCAGATATGTGTACCGTGGCCTGAGGGGCACCGGAAATGGGGCCCAGGCCAAGTCCAGGCCAATTTGCTGCGCATTCAGAGCGTGATAGTCCTGTATCAGACAAGCTCACTTTATCATATGGATCAGTTATCCTTTTTTTTTTGTGTGAAACTTCACCCTAAAAGTGTTTTATTTGTGTCTTATTTTAGATGATGAAATCTTCATTATTCTAAATTAAAAAATTAAAGATTAAAACAGATTAATCCCCGGCCGAGCCAAATTCGTTTCCCTCCAATGTCAAACTCTTTCCAGTACCACTGTCTGGTGCTGAAGTTTACATTTCTTTGGATTAAAAAAAAAAAGAAGACTGTCCACTGACAAAGGTTGTAATTTAATGATGAACCTCATTAGCCAGTGTAGTACACCTTTAAACAACATCATTGTGGCTATCATTCTAGCAAATAGAATAAAACATATTCCCGATTCTTTGTTTAGAGTGTTTGTATTAAAGGTGGCAGCCTCTGATAAAGATGGCTTGTGTTCCGGTGCTACTAACCTTTGACCAGTGATACCAAAAAAAGCTTTAGTGCCTTGGTTAGATGATATCAATGCCTTGCATTTAATCTCTTGATGTACCCTAGTTAAAAAGAGGTCAGCTGGACTGAAAATAGGATGAGTCACAAGGAAAAGGATTAAGAAACAAAACCCAGACCAGCCTACCGAGAATACCCTTTAAAAGACCACACAGCAGCGCTATAGCATTACAGTAGAGTAACAATAAGCTTTTACACACTGCGTAATGCTGATCTCACAGTATCTAGAATGTAATCGTTCCTATTCCTTTGCTCTTCCTACCATTATCTACAGTAAAATAAGCTTAATAACTGAAATTCCAATTAAAAATGCATGTGAGCTTAATAATTATATTTCTAGCTTAATGCATTAGCTTCCTCCTTCTGCTCTGTGGGGCACCACAAAGAGCTCTGAAGCTCTGAAATCGGTCAACGGGAGAGAAGCCGCAGGTAAGTCCCACAAGTCACTGGCACTGAAGCCTCAAAAGCCTTGCCTGCATTGTCCGACAGCATTGATTACGCAGAAGTGGTGCAGACCTCCCGGCAAGACGACGCAGATCCCCGATAATAAATCCTCAAAATTCTCAATCCTTCTTAGCAAAGCATTCCTTCAATACCCTCTGCAGCGCATTTTCAAGAACCCTCACCCACCACGGTCAAGTGGCTGTCAACAAACACCAACAAGCAGAATACGTTTAGGTTCATGTAAAGGGATCGTACTGCGGTCAGTGGGAGGAGGCAGCTTTTTCACTGACTGGAGGACCTGTCAGAAGTCATGAGTTCCTGGTGCCCAGTTCTGGCAGGAAAATGACACAGCACACGCAAACCATCCTACAGAACCCTCAGTGTTGAGCAACCATAATGTTTCCTTAAAAGAGACAGAAAATTTGAGGTATTTCTTGTCAGAAGGCAAGTGTTAAAGCAAAACTCGGGGCCACATTTTCCAAGATGCCCACATCCCCGCCATATAAGCAAAATGTATGTAATCTCTCCAGGTATTTGAATAAAAACCATTACCATTTAAATCGTGACATATAATACAAATGCTTAAGGAACAATCAAGTGCACTTACACATATAATTTGAAAAATGATAAAAGACTATGAACAGAAATAAAATCCAAAATGACCAAGTGTTTGACTTTTTTCCCCAAAAGGATGTGTTCTGGTCTTAAAGTTACCATGGGAAAACAGAGTGGAACAAGAGATAGAGACTGGCTTGATTATAAGGACTAATGTTTCCCATTTCTGATTATCAAGAAAATCAGGCATAACCATGAGCTTAAATCATAAAATAATTGGCAATCCCAATTTCCTAGCACATCGCTTACACTGCCTCAGTCAGAAAACACACACTGTCCAGGTTACCTAGCAACCTACACACTACCTTGGTTAAGTGAAAAAAAAAATAACACGACTTGTTACCTAGAAACGACATACTGTCTCAATCAACTAAAAAAACAGTCACACTGCCTCTGTAACCTAGAAGCAAACACACTAACTCCAAATGCACTACTTTGACTAGGAAATACTGGATCAGAGACACTGACTCAAAAACAATTAACAGATGGTTCTACATCCATAGTTACATAACAAATACATTGTCCCAATTGCCTAGAAACGTTCAGTTTTCTTGTCACTTGTCTCTAAACACTCTCTTTATATATTATCTTTATATATTATATTATATATATTTATATATATTTATATCTCTTTAGTTCCCTAGCAACCATCACACTGCCTGTGATCTAACAATTAGCATATTGCCTCTTCACCACAGAAAAAAAAGACATTTTCTTTGTTACCTAACAGTTAACATATTGCCTTAGTCTATGAGCAAGCAACACATTTCCTTTATCACGCAACAATCAACATATTGCCTTAATTTCATAGCAACCAGCAGACTCCTTTAACCATTTATCAATGCAGAAATTTCCGCAATTCCCTAGCAACAACACACTGCCTCGGTTCCCTTGAAGACCACATTCTGTCTCAATTCCCTAGCAACAAACACACTGCACAGCAACAGCGATACCAGTAACAACCCGGTTTATGTTACTTTCCAGTGCATTTCTTTTCATTTCATTTTGTTTAATTTTTTTTTACCATGGGTCTCTACCCTTGTGGACCATTGTGGAATCAAATCTTGCCCGACAACTCATTCTCGGGTACGGGGAGGTGTGGTGAAGGCCAGCTCCTCAATGCCAGGCTTTAGCTTTTTATGATGCTCAAACAGTGCCATGCACATGGTGACAGCAAGAACAAAACTAAGAGTTTATAACCACACCAGCTTGTGCAAATAAGCAGACATTAAAGCAGGAATCTGACAAAAAAAAGCAGAGAGATAGCGGTTGTTTCAGTCCCTCGAGCTGACAAGGTCGTTTTGGTATGAAGGAGCAGAAAAGAGAAATAATTCACATGGTCCGGCCCCCACTTTTTCGGCGATGCAGACAAATTCCAGTCTGCTTCCATGACTGAGAGTCCTTGGACTGGGCCAAACACAACAGAGTACAGATCTGAAGACACCCTCTATTGTCATTCCCCGCTTAAGAGATTCTTTGGCCCAAGCACATAAAAAAAAGCCCAAGCCATTTCTTTTATCCACCTACTCACTAGCGGACTTTAAAAGAGAGGCATACATCCACTGAAAGACGGGCTCTTCCGAAAATATTTCTCATTGTTAATGTGGCTGGATGTAGCAGTGTGGTGATGTTTGGTAGGGCTTCTGGCTGTAGCAGCCGGTTTGACTGGGAGTAGTACTGTACCAGGGTGTAGTAGTGTAACTGGGTGTAGCAAGCTGGCAGACTATAGGAGCAGGATTGGCTGAGCCTGGGTCATTTTTATCAGCGTATGGCTGAATGTGGGTGCCTGACTGGGTGGAACTGAATGTACGTATGCGTGTGACTGTGGGTGTAGCAGTGTTACTATCTGCAGGGCAGGGCATCAGAACGGCCGGAGGATCATACCAATTTGGGCTTAATATTTTATATATAGATCATCTTATAAAACAGAAGCAGGACTGTCCCAGGAGCCCAGCTTGGGAGCTCAACAAACACGTAACAAGAAGCCGCATCAATAAGCGCAAAGAGTGGGGAGACGTACATATTATGGGCGAGAAACTGGCTAGCTGAGGTGGCCCAAAGCGGTCAGCCTACAGGGCCCCAGCACTCAGGCAGCTCACAGGGCACAAGCACCTTTGGGAAGCCATGCCAACAAGAAGCGTGTTCATCTGTCCACATTCACCAGATGCCTGCCAGGCCCATGACGGACCAAGGAGATGGACTACACACTCCCCCCTATCAACTACCCCAACCGGCACACCCATCGAGACAGCAGGGGACAGCAGCTTCACTTCCGCCTCCCACGTGGGGACCGTCTCCTCTGCGCTGCGATCGGCAAGCGTGCCGTCCTTGGAGATATGTAACCACTTGGGCCACCGTCATACGCGAATGAATTAATAAATAAATAAGAGAGGAAAGAAGGAAAAAAAAAAAAGAAAATTCCAGTGCACACACAGACCACAGAAGTATATAAGCGCTCGCAGGCTGGAGATAGGCAGCCGGCTGCGGTACAGCCAGGCTTTAGCACCAGAGCATTTGAGTGCTTATCCCAAGAAGATAGGCACTCTGCTCTGTGATTTCGGTGGCCACAAGGATAGGCCGGGACGGGGAGGGACGGCTGAGCCAGCAGGGGGGTAGAGGGGCCACTCGAGCAAGTCAGGCGGCAGAGAGCTATTTTAACAGCATAGTGGCACCAGGGCACCGGCCCACTTCAAATGTCATGAGGGCCAGGGGGGCTTCCCGAGTGGGATTGCTGCACGGCGGCCTGGCTGACCCACTTACTCACACCAAGCCCCCCCCCCCCACCCACCAAGCCCACTTGGAGTCATACTAAAACCCCAAGACCTGAGGATGAGGCCATCTTAATGCCTACCAAATACTGTTCTTTTCAGGTGCCCTAATGAAGCGCGTAGCAAAGAGCAGAGAGCTTATGTAACCTCCAGCCAATCATACGCCAAAATCAGCGGAGACCTGTACACGGAATATTCCGGCTCGCTTTACCCACAGCTGCTCTGGTTCGGTGTTACATAATGTCTCAGCATGTCAGAAAGGCCAGAGCCACACATGCGCCGGTCATATCTCTAAGCAAGAACTAAATAATATATATCTAGATGCTTGTGCCTCTTACACTTCGGCTCTTGCACGTCACAGCTTCTCAGATAAAGAACCGAATTTTTGCATGTGGTTTCTTTAGGATAGCTTTCTCAGTGGTACAGCTTTCATGGAGATAGACCTCCATCCTCCAAGAAACAAAACAGGTGATTCCAGAAAGCACCCCCACCCAACCCCCCCAGTGGCCCCCTGCAGCAAAAACAAGCAACATCTTAAAAAAAAAAAAAACTTAAACAGAGCCACTCTTGTAGGCCAAACAAAGCATGTACATATTCACATTAACCCTATACACAACACATTTAATTAAAGCAAACAAAACAAAAAGATTTGTTTGTAGTAATAACCTATTTACATGCAGTCCCAATTGTTCTCGCAGAGAAAGGTGACATTTATGAGTTTAAATGTAGACGGCTGCAGCCAGGAGGAGCAGCAGCTGTGTTTACTTTATATTGCGTTGCTTGTTTCAATTTTGACAGCCACTCAATGTTCTATGACGTCACAGGAAATGCAGCTAGAATCCGATTAGGGCAGCGGTTTCAGGGGTGAGGACTGTAAATAGACCAATTCAAACAGTATGACATTAATTTAAAAACCATCAATCAATCAAAAAGAAAAAAAACAACAACAACAGCACATCAGCACAAACAAACTGATCCGACGGCCCGCTTCTTGTGTTCAGCCCAACACCGACAGTCCTTACTCATGCTATGATGGTGCAATGGCTTCCCAGGCCACTTAGGGCATATCTGTCAGCCACAAAGTGGCCCCTGAAACAAAGCAGCGCTCCTAACCTACTCCGACAGCCCATGAGCAGCTGATAGGATGGGGCCATGTGAGGACCATGGCCATCAGCACCTCTTCAACCTGCCCCAGAGGGACAGTGTAGCTGTCCAGGCCTCTGATGGACACGCTTATCAGCATTCTAATTAGGCTTTGCAGAAATCAGGGCAAATCGACTGTTTCTCAGTTGGGGGCCATTAAATTAGATGCCAGTGCTAACGCTTCACAGAGAGGCTCTTTCCTCCTTGTACAGCCGTGTTTCCAAAAAAGTTGGGATGCTGTGTAAAATGTAAATAAAAACAGAATGCTATAATTTGCAAATGATATAAACCCTTATTTAGTTGAAAATAGAACAAAGACATCAAATGTTGAAACTGAGAAATTTTATTATGACAAATTTGCACTCAATTTTAATTCGATGCCAGCAACACATTTAAAAAAAGGTTGGAACAGGGGCACGTTTACCGCTGTGTCGCATCACCTCTTCTTTTAACAACTCAAAGTTTGGCAACTGAGCAGACCAGTTGCTGGAGTTCTGAAAGTGAAATGTTGACCCATCCTTACCTGATATTGGATTTCAAATGCTCAACCTTTCAGGGTCTCATTTGCCATATTTTTTTATTTCATGATGCATCAAATGTTCTCAATGGGTGACAGGTCTGGACTGCAGGCAGGCCAGTCTAACACCCATGCTCTCCTACTACGGAGCCATGCTGCTATAATATGTGCAGAATGTGGTTTGGTATTGCCTTGCTGAAATATACAAGGGCTTTTCTTGGCTGCATAATTTGTTCCAAAACCTGTATACTGTATATATCGTTCAGCATTAATGGTGCCTTCCCAGATATGAAGGCTCCCCAAGCCATGGGCGCTAATGCACCCCCATACCATTACGGATGTTGGCTTTTGAACTGTCTGCTGATAAACTGGATGGTCCCTCTCCTCTTTAGCCTGGAGGACACAGCGTCTATGATTCTCAAGTTTTCATTTGTCAGACTTTTTTCCATTTTGCCTCAGTCCATCTTAAATGAGCTCAGGCCCAGAGAGGTTGCCAGTTTTTCTGGATCATGCTAAGATATGGTTTCTTCATTGCATGGTAGAGTTTCATCCTGCATTTGCGGATGCAGTGACAAACCGTGTTCATAACATTTTTTTGTGTTCTTGAACCCATGCAGTGATTTTCACTATAGAAATGTGCCTATTTTTAATGCAATGGCACCCAAGGACCTAAATATCATGGCAAACATCTACGGGTTTTTGGCCTTGTCCCTTGCATACAGATATCTCTCTGGATCCTCAGAGTCTTTTAATGTCATTAAACCATAGATGATCCAGTTCCTGAATTCTTTGCAATATTACTTTGAGGAACATTATTTTTAAATTGTTGCACTATTTGTCCATGCCGTCTCTCACAGAGTGGCAAACCTCTCCCCATATTCGCTGCGCAGAGATTCTGCCTCTCAGGGAGGCTCTTTTTAGACCCAGTCATACTGACCTGTTGGCAATTAACCTAATTAGTTGTGAGATACTCAACAAGGCTTTTTTTTCACTTTACAACAACTTTTCCAGTCTTTTTTTGCCCCTGTTTGCTGGCATCAAATTCAAATAGAGCATATCTTTGTCATGAAACAATAAAATTTCTCAGTTTCGACATTTGTTATGTTGTCCTTGTTCTTTATCTAATTAAATATGGGTGTTATGATTTGCAAATCATTGCATTCAATTTTTTATTTACATTTTACACAGCGTACCAACATTTTTTGGAAAGGGGGTTGCACTTTAAAAACAAATATACAACAATTACATCACATCCTCATTCACTGAGCCACATGCTAGCCATTACTTAAAACAAACCACAAATCAAACAAAATAAACCATCAAACGAAACATTGCTGTTTCGTTTTAGTGCTTTTAGTGTTAGACCAAACCTAAGGAACCTTCAAGGCAACATTATGCCTACTGTTAATAATTTAATTTTCACCATAAAATTAAGGGGCATATTTACATTTACAAATATAGGAAAGACCAGAAAACCAGCAACAGCCTGTTTAACACTGAAAGCTAGACTGAGAAAACATATTTCAGAAAGACAGTGACAGTAAAGCCCAAGATAATACTTACTGCCAATTGCCTTAACAAGCTTAAGTCAATATCCATCAATGACCCCAATAATGTTAACATACAAGCAACCAAATGTGAATCCTTAACTCAAGCAAGAAATCAAGTTCCATAAATCAGGTTGAGGTGTGAATACTTACGTAGAACAAGGAAACCATTATGGTCTATGTGTTACTTTTTTCAACGTGAGATCCATCATCATTATTAAATGTCATTATGCATGGTTGACACGATTTAATGAGCCTGTCATTAAAACAGCATGCAGTGCCCAGCACATAGCAAACAGTGAGAATTTAAACATTTCTGAACCTCAGCCAAGTACTTTGCTGATGAAGCAGAACCACATAAACCCTACCTAAAGCTGAGCAATTCAATTAAGCGCATTCGGTGTACAAGTATCTGTGTACAAAAAGTATTTAAATGCAGGATATTGTAACTCATGCACCGACAACAGCTATTTATAACAATTATAATAAATGTCAGGGGGCTGCACAGTCGCTTTATAGCTCTAGCGACCAGGGTTCGAGTCTCTGCTCCAGCTCTACATGTGTGGAGTTTGCATGTTCCTCCCGTGTCAGGGTGGGATTTCCACTGGGTTCTCTGCTTTCCATCCTAGGTTATTCCTTACACGCCTTGTACCCTTAGATTATAGAACTGGCTCTGGATCCCCGCAACCCTGCATAGTGCAAGAGGATATGGAGGAACAGTAATATTTTTAATGTCATGAAGTAAATCAGCAAAAGGCAAATTAAAAACAGGTATATTTAGTTAAATGTATGTGGTTATGTCTGCAAAGGGAACTTGTGTTTCAAGGAATATTTTGGAAGTTCCTTTTATTTCTGCCGAGCAGCCCGCAGTTGTGATGGCACAACAGCCGTGCTTTTGTCAAGCCAAGTTTCTCTGTCCTCACTAGTGAACAATACAAGAGGAAATCCAGGGAGTCACTGGGCCTTCCTAAAAGGTTAACTCTACTCCACCCTGCAGCCTCAATGCTTTTTTCCCCTAATAGATGTGGAGATAAGAGCTTGCCAGCCCATTCTTTTAAAAATAAATCTGCCCCTCTCATAAATTCCTCTGATATGTAGCACTTTAAGAATATTCTAGGGGTAAAAACTGACCTATCACAAGAAAGTCTGGCAGACAAATGCCCATCCCAGTGAAGAACTGCCTTTTTTCATCTCTAAAAGCCAAGCACCTACGGAGTTATTCTCAATGAAACGTTACTCGGCTTAGTACATGTCACACCCACTGCTAAGTCTGGTTCAGTTCTGTATGGCTGGTCAAAGAGTCTAACTCTGTGTTAATATGCTACAGTATCTGTCCAATCAAGAGGACTCCCTGTAAGTCACATGACCCTACCCCAAAGAGAGTTCAATGAGCTTTGCCATTACATCACTAGCTGTCTATAGATATGCATAATCCGTCAACATTTAGTTTACCATTAGTTACTTAGCTGATACTGTTATTCAAAGCACCTTACAATGGCTAAATGATATAGCCACGCCCCTCGTTCTAATTCATTTGGCCACTAGGTGGTTACAATCCCATGTCCTTAAATATTCATAGAGGTTCATCCACACTGCAGAATTCTTTTTTTTATTCCAACACACCACTAATTTCAAACCTAAGAGCATTACATAAAAGGCTTCAGGCAGCATGTCCAGAGAAACACTCCTTTTAGGAAAGGCACAAAAGTTTCTTTCCCCTAATTGGAAACGGATTACCAAGAATCTGACGACTGAACATAAGAAGAATGAGAAACCTAATAAACTGTGTAGGAGGAGCACCAATGTGTGTGTTTAGACGGGGATGTGGTGACAGGAAGTAACTCCCTAAGCGAACTGCATTCCAGCTCGGAGAGGAACCTGTGCAGAAGCTGGAGCTGCTCCCATGGGCTTTTCTGTGCAACAGGAAAGAGGAAGGAAGTGTTTAACACCAAAGGCAAAGCTGTAACTGCACGTCGGGGGCACCACCCTGCAACGCTACCACTAGGGCGGCGCCAAAACTGATGTGCCATTATTAAAAGCTATAGAATCTGTTCACAGAAGTTTCAGGCAGAGGATTTACCTGTAGTGCTGCAGAATTTCTTTACTATACCTGACGATGCCTGACTAAGCATGACTCCTTCACACTCAACTTGGCTCAATGCAGAATGCAGTCGTCGTATTGCTTTATTTCTGTCCAATGCAACTTCACGCAAAGCGTAACGTGATGGGGGCCGCCATTGTTTCTTGTGTTTATACCGTATTTCAGTCGCTCATAACCGTTAGGCCACATATTCATGTATCCTAAATCAGGCCCACTACAAGTTCACTGTATGTTTATCAGAGGTGGGTAATCCAGGTCCAAAGAGTAAAAATCCAGACCAGGATTTTGTTTCAACCAACTAGTTGAGTACTCTGTAACAGACTCTTAATACGTAACTGGTTGGTTAAAATAAAATCCTGGTCTGGATTTTTACTCTTTGGACCTGGATTACCCACCTCTGATGTTTATTTAAGCAATTAATTAAGAATGTATACCAGAGTTTACTTGCATTCTTATTGATATTTTTTTATCGATATTTATAAGTAGCTGATCCAGTGCAGGGTTTTGGCATTATTTTTTCTTCTGCGCACGCTATAACAGAACAGTATGATGGGTAATGAATCCAGAGGAGATACTGTAGTCATACATTTCATTACATTGCCCGTGACATGATTTGACCTTGATATGCCCTCTGACCTGGAGGTAATGGGTCAGTTCAGCTATGCATCCATTTATTTCTCATAATCACTTATTCAATCTAGATTCGTCCTTTTATTTGATCATTTGTGGAAAGAGTACCTGCCAGAGAGGCACAGAACATAATATCACCATGACAGTGGACAGTGTCCTGGGCCAGTCGCTCTGGAAGACATGGAGACAGATGGCCATTATGTTGCTACTCAAGCACCAAGAATGACTATTTATTTATATTAATTTTGGGATAACTGAGTACATGCGGCAATTAGATTAGTCTTTCTCTAGCTAAGCCACCAGTGTAAAAGCTGCATTTGGGTGCTAGATTAGACCTACCCAGACAGACAGGTGCACATATCACATGGAAAACAGCAGCAGGTGTGGCTCTGGACCAGTCAGAATCTCCTTCCAGAGACATTGCAAACATGACCGCAATTTACTCCTTTTTCTTGAACAACCGACAGCTACAAATTAAATATGATTGTAGTTTTGCTCTTGAATACATTTTCTTTGACCAGAGGGTTCAGTATAATCACAACGTCTAGAGAGACACGCCAACCTCCCCACAATTTCATTAAAATGGAGACCGGAAAGTTACACGTGGTTAACAGGCAGGCGAATTTCTCCATGCGTCTACACGACCAATTTTGTATTTTCCAATTTTTATCTCTTTATTAGGTTTCATTGCTGACAATTAAAAATACGAAACCGACTAGACTTTACACTGCAGTCTTGGTTAAGAGAGATCAAATTGACATGCCATTCATATTCGAAGCAAAATTATGCACACGGTCTTAGTCGTTCGTTGCACTTTTGCGGCATTTTGCCATTGACAAGGCTTCACTGCATTATCAACTGTTTAAAAGGATTTGCTGACGCCTTATTTAAATAAATCACAATACATGAATAGTGCTGACCCTGACCAGCAGAAGAGGTAAGAACAGAGGTCTTCAAATGTTTTTCCCTGAGGGCTAAATTCCATCAGCATCACAACGTCGAGGTCCACTGTTTGTCTGCGGCAATAAAATTCACAGATCTGGGCAGGGGGGGGGGGGGGGCATTAGATTGAAGTCTGCCAGCTGGAGGCCACTGAGTTAGAAGATGGCGAGATAGCTGTGGCTGTGCTTTGGGTGGCAAGTGTCATGGCTGTGAGCAGAAAGTGGTTTTTGGAGCACCTGAAACATATACCCAAGGACTCCCAGTCAAAATCATAACAGCGACATTTTGCCCAGGTCCATCATAAGGACTTACCTAAGCAGAAGATCAGTTGGTCATATTAAAATTTCAGTATGTCTTTACTTTCCAGTCCTAACTGCTTTGTCACAAATCAAAGATGAATGTGTCTACCTGAGAGGTTTGGTTTACCTCTAATGAGCAAGTTTCCATCACGCCATTTCTACCCAGCAGAATGGCCACACAAGCAGGCATGGTGTAAAAACAATGGTAGCCTGAAAGGGCTGTGGGTAGGCGGAATGCACACCCATTACGCCTTGGGCCCCAATGGCCTGACCTGGACTGCAGAGAGCTTAGTCGTTAAATCATTACTCTGCCTCTACAAGCCTTCAACATCGTCCAGGGGAGTTCCACAAGGCAAGATTTCTCAGTTAGGCGGGTTAACCTAAGCTATCGTCGTAGTCGTGATTTTTCAATAGGAACACTCCTTACCGAAGAACTCATACCGGATCGTGACTTCTACCTTAAATTAACCCAAGTAACTGAGGAATCCAGCGCCGTGGAACACCCCCCAGTGCTGATACCAAGCCGTTTCGCATTTC
>JAODKL010000009.1:12068994-12084015 GCA_026780765.1 Petrocephalus schoutedeni
GGGGGGTGGGGGGGGGTGGGGAATGAGTATGCTTTTAGTAAAACTGGTGAAATCTTTGGGATGCATAGTTCGACGTCAGAGCAGTCATTTAAAAAAACCAAGTCGAAGAATTCCGCCGTTGTCGTCATTATAGCGATGTATGCAGCGGACGGACAGCAGCAGGCGCCGGGGGAAAATGACGGAAAGAGCGAAATCATTGACAGGTAAGCAAAAGGAGCGGGGCGGGGCGGGGTGGCGAAGGCATTGTCCACGGAAACGACAGACGGCCGAGCGGCAGCACTGCTGCACTAACCGCCCGTGCCATTCAGAATACAGACCGCTTCCTTGCCAGAGTCCAAGGCGAGATGAGAGGAAAAGCTACACTGAGGGGGAAAACAGCAAAACTGCCAAATAAGTAGAAGTATACTTTCGCAGACCGAACGCGTGATGCATCAGCACTTCAATTAATATAAGCGTTGATTTCCTGCATCCTTTTCTTGTAAAAAAAAAAATACAGAAGACAAATGGACCCATTATTTTATTTTTTTTGCGTGAGGCTGGAAAGGAATAACTGCAAATCCATATTTTGATATTTTCATTTAAGCTAGGCTGCAGCAGTAAGCAGACACGGGCGAAACTGCAATTTGCAGGCAAGGATCATTGCCTAAAACAATGGCTCAAGAAACGTCATTTTAGTTCTCTACATAAGTGTTCAAGTTTTGTTGCGAACTGGGGGATGAAAAAAAGCCTTCCCCAAAGATGCGTAAAGCAGTTTTTTATTTATTATTTTTTTAAAGATACGACCACGGGATATTCTGTAAACTTTAATTAGATTATGTCTTACGAGTTCTCATTGCATTAATCCTCTAAACAGTAGATATCAAACAATGCTGAAGAAATTAATATTAACTACAGAAAGTATTTCCTTTCATACAGTCATGATCGTTTAAAAAAAGTTACTAGTTAAGAAATGTAGTTGTGATTTTATTGCATGTAGTTAATCCAAAATAACTACAACTCAAAAGGATCTGTTTCCGTCTGATTGAATACTTGTCAGCAGTAGTGATTACAGATTGCAGATGGCACAAATTGTATTACCCTTTATGTATCTTTTCCCCGCTGTACGATCGCGCCACCTGCTGGTCACTAAACTTACAGCAAGAAGCCCTGGCTGGCCGTCAGGGTATAATGAACTGTGATGGGGAAAGGTAACAACCAACAGCGGCTCGTTTCATATGGGTAGGGGGGTTGTGAGCGAGCAGACCTGCACAGACTCATTCTCTGAATATAAAATGATTATAAAATGGTCACTCAACTTTCTAAACTTGGTCACTTTAACTACCAGAGGAAAAAGGCTTTAAAGGACTGAAAACAGTGTTTAAACCTAGATTGTGACAATCCAATCCCCCCCCACCCACATATCCCTGCTACCTGCTTGTACTAGCATACAAGGATATGGGCTATAACTTTATGTATATATAAATTTATATAGATAATAGAAAAATAAATAAACAAATACAAATTATTCTATAACTGGTAAAATACAGGCAAAAAGGTCAATTCGTGATTCCCCCACTAAAGCTTTCCTAGTGTTATTATGAAGCACTTACAGTGTGCAATAAAAAACCCAGTAATAATCCCAAACTCTCGTCACGCTGCCACAGGAGAGTCTCTCCCCCCCCCCTCAGCCCGCCACCCCCCTGCACAGGCACAGCGGCCCCGTGCCGGTGGTTCTGATGACTGGCGTTGGCAATGGAACCTTGTGCTTGGCTTTGCATACTGACTGGATATGTACACATTTAGGCTCCAGATATGCAAATCCTGTAAAAAAGTCATGTGGAAACGCCCCCCCCCACCCCACCCACTGTTTTCTTCTCTGTAGCTCTGTATACAAATCTTGGTATAATCTGTATATAGTGTAAAAAAATCTTCATGCATAACTTATCCCTGTGTCATAGATTGCATTTTTTCCAAAATGTTTGGACTTATTTTTTAATGTAAGTATTGTATTATTATTATTTTTTTAAACCTTTTTTTGTACTTTTTGTTCTGTTACTGTAGTTAGCTCCAGGGACTCATCTTAAATTTACAGTCTTTCCAGCAGCCTGCCTTAGCTCCTCTCAAACAGCAGGGGGTGCCATACGAGTACAGGAGTCCAGTTGGTGGGAAGAACACCACAGAGGGCCAGCATTGGATACAAAAACAAAGATAATGGTCTGCTTTTGCTAGTCAATCCCAGAAGCTCACCTCCATTCCTCTTTTTTGATCTTCAATTAAAATGCCATATACTCCCCAAAAATGACTATTCCTAACAGTCCTGTAAATAAAAGGTCCTGTGGAAAAAGTGGGTCTGCCTGAGGTAGCGGGCAGCACCCCTATCTGCAGGGGTCCGCAACTGCAGCCTCACGCTGTGGTTTCCTCTTCTTGCCATTGCCCTGGTGGTGTGGCTTGCTGCTCTGGGGCGTTTTGTTGCTGGTTGAACCATTTTGATGTCCAGAGCCCTGCTGACCAATGAATCCTTTGCTGGAGGAACGGAACTGCCGGGCGCCCATCTGAGGAAAAAGCCAGGCATGAATGGTCTGCCAAGTTAACAATTTAAATGCAGCAGAAATTTGCAGCCTTCAGTTAAACAGGGGCAGAAAAAAAATACATTTCCACCAGTAAATCAGCTGTTTTTGGGCCGAGATATTAAGGGTTGTTAACAATGGAAGGAAGGCAAGTAAATTTTTGCTCCTGGCGCTTTCCATCAATAATCTTAAGACTATCATCTTCATAACAAATATATTTTTGCCTCAACTGAATGCATGCAGCAGTGGAAAAGTAGATTTTCTTTATACTAAAGAGCATGAGGTGCGTTCCCACCCATGCCCACCATGGGGCGCATCATGAGGCATCTTTAGCCCCCAGTTCATTCTGCTATGGTATCATATGTGATAACGGGAATCTTTCCTGCCTGCTGCCAATAGGCAGCACAATGCTTCCTCCCAACGTGCCACCCTCACCCCCAGCAATGTAACACTAGTGGACAGTATTTGCTACAACATGCTGCACATCTACATATAACTACACACATCCATTTTTAAATTTTATTTATTCATGTTTGCAGTACCTCGATTGCACTATGTATATTGTCTTGCATCATGTATCTGTTCATTTGCTGCTGTATATAACCACTTCTCCCAAGGGGATCAGTATATATAACTGAATGCATGAATACTGATCACTCAGGTCATGGGAAGATGCCATTTTTCTACCTTGCCCTTGTTGATGTTGGAGGCGGGGGAGCTGGAGGCATGGCTCTGGGCTCTGTGCGCGACCACGCCCCCAGGAGCTTCCCTGTGAGAACTGGAGCTTCGTCCCGCCAGCTGCTTCACTGTCTTACAGGGCGTTCCGTCTGAGTCCTGGGGAACCAATCACGTGAAGGCAAATCCATGAGAAAGGGAATCATATCCACTTGGTTGAAGGGTGCATGAAAACATCATTAGAAACCAGTGCTAAAGTCTACAAAATGAGCTATTAACATGACAGCTGCACTGGTCCTTTAGCTGAAACTGTTAAACTTCAACTGTGATCTGGGCAAAAAACATCAGTAATTGTTATTAGGAAACAAAAAAGGCATTTTTATCCATTATAGTCTAGTGAACCATCCCCAAAATAAGATTTTAAAAACCTCCAAGTTGCACAAATAATGTGAAAGTACCTAAACATCTAACTAAAAAAGATATAACCACTTTAGGTTCACCTGCAATTAGCAGTATGCATTTCCCAGCATCTAAAGTTCCCCCCAATATTCCCAGAGATCAGCAGTACTCACAGCATCACTAGAACTGGATCCTGTGGATGATGGTGATGATGGGGAGGGTGAAGACAAGGGAGAAGAAGGCAGGGAAGGGGTGGACGGGGCCGGGGACGACGAACTGGACAGGGGCTTGCCACGAGATTCTGACTCCTCAGACATGTTGTTGTTGCACTTATCCAGCTGCTGCGGCTCCACCAGCAGTGTGATGTCATTTCCTGCCGCGCAGAAAACATCATCTCACCCTCTGCATGCGGCAGGAAGCAGGCCGCAGGATCCCCACTGCAGAAGCTTACCGTTAAAAGGATGCTCGTTCTGAGATGGAGCTCCCCACTGTTTGCTGATCCAGTCCCTGTACTCAGCGACCTCCTGCGTGACCCGGATGATCCGTCCCAGTATACTGTCAGCAGGCGGGAAACGTGAGTCAGGGCCACATTGCTACGTAAAGAATACCACAGGCTGGTCGCCGGCCTGGTCTCTCACCTCTCCGACTCGTTGTTGGGGTAGTACTTGGCGATGGGCGATACTGCGTGGCTGAGCACCAAATAGGCGTAGTCAAACGCCTGCTTCACCTGCATGGCACCATACGAGCTACGGCCCACGTCGTTACCTGCACAGCCAGATGTGTGGCGATCAGGACAATTAGACAAACAATGAAAATGGCAGGAACACACCCATTACTAACCAGAGTTTGTGGCACCACTTATTTTAACTAATCCATGCGGCTCTGAGGCATTTTGCACTGCGTGCTTTCTGGTACACCACTGTTTGACTGGGCTAGGCCCTTATCCTACCAGGCACATACACAGATCAGACTATCACTTCAATTTCAACATCTTGAACGACACCCTTTAAAACAGGGATGGGGAACCTGATCCACGGAGGGCCGGTGTGGGTGCAGGCTTTTGGGATGACCTTTCAATCAGCCAATAAGAGTGGGTCCCCAGGACTGGAGCTGAGAACCAATGCTTTATTATTGGCTGATTGAGAGGTCATCCCAAAAACCCACACTGGGCCTCCATGGATCAGGCTCCCCACCCCTGCTTTAAATCCATGTCTCCCGAGTATGTGGGCATGCCAGGGAGCGCCTCACCCGGCTGCAGCGGGTCCTCGATGTAAAGCATGGAGGGCCGGTAGCCATCCAACATGCCCCTCTGCACCTCGTCCTTGGCCACGTAGCTGCCGCCATCCTTTACCCGGATACCCGTCTTCACGTAGTTGAAGTGCCTGCCGTAGAGCTCGAAGAACTCTATCAGGAGCACACCCATGTTGATGTTGGGGCTGCAGACATCTTCTCTGTAGTTCATCTGGGATAATGGGGTGATGAAATAATGCAAACAGGTTAAAACAACACATTAAAAACTCTCTCTCCTCACAGCTCAATATTTATGGCGCCTAGAGGTTAAAACAGGGAGCATTATGGTTTTATTTCTTCACGCAGCTAATCATTTATGGAGTCTACATTCTAAGAACTGCAAAGATTGGAAAAGTGCCATAACCATGTGACTCCAGGCCACACACCTGGAGGAAGCTGACGGCCATGAGGAAGAGGCTGTAGGAGCCGATTCCCCCAGTGAAGACCTCGTTCAAGTCCCTCTGCAGTAGAAACTGTTTCAGCACCAGCACTAAGTAGGGAAGCACAGGGTATTTCTGGGGGAGAAGAGACAAAACAACTCAATGACACCAGAACAGAGGGCTGAAATGGGCAGGTATTCTGGGACAGACAGACAAGCTCCGACTCACTTTCTTGAATTCCTTGATAAGCTGTGCAGCCTTCACCCCATTCTGCACGTTGAAGCTGATGTCCACTTTCACGTCAGTATAATAGTCTGTCAGTTTGATGATAGGTACCTGAACAGGGACCACAAATCAATCTAAAGCCATCCATGAAACCAATGAGGAAAGCCGAGACGCGCGGCAGCCGGCGGCCTGGGAAGCCGCGTCCGTACCGTCGCCTTGTCCAGCACTTTGACGGAGTTCTCGTCGGCCACGTTCCTCTTCCGGAGGGCCTCTTCTAGAGTCCAGAGCGGCAGGTTGTCCCATTTCCCAAAGACCACCAGGTCAATATCGCTGAAGAGTGTACAGAGGCATGGTGCTTCCAACCAGACCCTTTTAACAAGCTACTCCACAGGACTAATTTCTAGAGGAGGCTGACCACCCACCAATTATTGTCAATTAAGGCAGCAGCTCCTAACAGGGCCATTAGGCATGACTAACACCCTTTTTAAAATGCCTGCAGTACCAGGCTTATCATCAATGAAATGGTCAGTTATTTTGACACCTAACAATCATCTTAAGAACGTCAAGATGTTGCTGCCTTCTCCCAGTTCAGGAGGTCCAGCCTTGAATAATATGTAATTTCACCATGCATCATGTAGTAGTAAATCTGCAGGCCTTAAGACAGGGAGGGAGGACGTAAACTGTGTGTGACATTTTTAATCTCCAAACAGTGACCGCTGCCAGGGTCGGCTACCTGTCCTTTGGACTCCCATTGCCCACCTAACCTTTGTTTTATGGCTTGCAGCACCAGCATACTGAGATAAGAAGTTCAAAACATTTTACTACAGGCAAAAGTCTTACCTTGTGGGTAAATACAGGCCTGTACTAAAACTCCCAAACACCTGTACCTGGAAAAAAAAAATTAAACCACAATTTTCATAACGCAAAATGTAATACAACACGTGAAACAACATGCTCTGCTTGGGAGGATAAAATTACTGACCCTGGTAAACTGAATCGCAACAGCAGACGAGTAAACTAAGGGTCACACTCGCACTTGTGTTGAAATAGGGGCTTGTGTGTGTTTGCATATGAACATGGAAAGGTGAGTGAGGGGTTTTTAAGGTTTCACTTAAAGGCAGAGCCATTACACAAAGTATGACAATATTCCAGGATGTGGGCTGCAAACTGCACGGGACGTATCAGCAGACCCAAGAAGGACAGTCACAACACCGCACAAGGAGGCATAAGGACACGTGAGTGA
Source organism: Petrocephalus schoutedeni (assembly GCA_026780765.1). Taxonomy (NCBI): domain Eukaryota; kingdom Metazoa; phylum Chordata; class Actinopteri; order Osteoglossiformes; family Mormyridae; genus Petrocephalus; species Petrocephalus schoutedeni. The sequence continues at coordinate 12,075,753 of JAODKL010000009.1, forward strand.
ATGACAGCAAGCATCTGTGTGTGACTGTGTCTATGTTTGTTTCGGCACTTACATCCGCACTGGGCCAAAGGTCCTTGATGACCCTCTCGATCCGGTCTACCACCTCTAATCTCATCCTCTCTTCCTCCGGGCGTGGAGACATGTACGTGTAGAAGTCGAAGATCTCCTCATGCAGTCTGCAAGGCCAAAAGAGAGGGTCAGCCATATAGAGCTGTGTGATCATGGGATGTCAACAATCTTTCCCTCGGCTTGCCAGACACCAGAAACAACAGCTATGATTAGCTTTAAAGTGGCAGGCAGGATAGTTACTGAAGTAGAGAGAAATATTAACCAGACACTACATTCATTCATCTATTCAACAGAGTAATAATAAAAAACAGAACCCCAAGAAGAGTTAAGACCAGACAAATCTAGCTTGACGGGGTGAAAGGGGGACAATAAGAGAAATCATTTACTAAGGTAAGGCAGCGCCATATTCCCAGCAACGTTGATCCCAACATACAGGGACCATGTAAGCTCACTTGTTTTAGCAGAAAAACAGGAGGCCAACACACCACACAAATTCTCAAAAAAAAAAAAAAAAGACTAGTAGTCTGACCTCAAGCACAAGATTCAATAGTGAGCAAAAGGACTTACAAACAAACCACAAAAAAAACGTACAGCTTCATAGACTGCACTGTATTCCAATTAGAAACTATAGCATAACCAACAAAGTGACTGATTTGATTAGCAAAGGCATTTAGACAGCAGAGAAAATTGCCCATCTGACACCCAGTTTGGTACAAACACTTCAAGGTGTTAATCAAAACCAAGCTCCCAAAGTGAAGGACTCTTAACAAAAAATAATTATACTCCTCAACAGAGCTTATTTAAATCTGTAATTGGTGTCTGTACACAGCCTTCTCAGAAGTGGCTAAAAAAAAGCAAGAATAAGAATATTTTATTTTAAGTCCTGTAGCCAAAATTTCATGAACAAAGGTAATTAAAGGGCATGTTTCCAAAACGGGATACTAGCACAAGGAGTAAAGCTTTATATTCCGACATTCTGTAACAGAACAACAGAAACAGTCAAATGTGTTTCATCCAAATTGATCCTGCTGAAAAGCTTGAATCTGTCAATGTTCCAGACGAACAGACTGCAACAGAAAATGTAAAAACTGGAAGTAGCCGTTCATTAGAAGTTAATAAATGGTATTCATCAATCATTATTTTAAATCATTTAGCACCATTTCATAAACAGTTTGTAAATACTCAACAGTTGCAGCCCTACACAGCAGATTGCTCTGGATCATATCTCACCACCTTCTGACTCTGACTCTACCTCCACCTCCTAGCTCACAGCATGAGTCTCAGACATCCACAGAGCTTGCTCCAGTGCAATGTGACCGGTTCTCATGAACACCTTTAACATGGACAGCAACTGCATTCAATCCAATCTTTTTTTTAGTTGGCAAGCTCCATCTCTGCCCTGTTTTCCCAGAAGCCTTGTGCCAAACTTGCTGAACAGAGATGGTCTTGTGAGCAAACTAAAGCCCTTAAAACCTAATACAGGGGAAGCAAGGACTGAGTGTATCTTCGAGCATGCCCTCAAGCATTTTCAATCCTTCATCTTCCAACTGCCTGTGTGTGTGTGTGTGTGTGTGTGTGTGTGTGTGTGTGTATCAGAAGGATGTCACTCAGACTGGTTAGAGGCCTTGCATGAACAAAGCAAGGGCACCTCTGCTTGGTCATGCACTTTACCCACACAAGCAACTCATAACCAAAACAAATACATTTAGGGCTGTCAAAATTAACGCATTAACGCGGATTAATCCATCATCATGATTAATCTGATTAAACATTTTAACACAAGTAACCCATCTGCAGCGCAGAATGACTCAAAATCTTACCTGAAGTCGCTAAACTGTACCCAGAAAGTCGCTAGATATCGCTAGATGACGACACATGCTAATTCGCATATCGATTGCATCATCACGTCGCGTTCACGTTCATTCAAGCGCCACCACGTTGTGTCCTACTCTGTACGTAATACACATATAGGCTACTTTATTTTAACGGAAATCAAAGCATTTCATTTATCATCTATTCTATTTCTGTTCATTTATATTATGTACTGGGAAAATCACAGGCTATTAACATATACACATACAAGTTACCTTTTAAACTATGTGCATGTTTTCCAGATGAAAATGTGTATTTACAAAAGAACAAAGCTTGGCCGATGTAGCAAAGGCATAGGATGTGTTATTATACATTCCATTTTTTCTTGAGTCTGTTTGCTCATGCAAAATGAACTGTAAAAATGAATGATATTTAATCGTGATTAATTGAAATTAATCCACAGCAACCCTGTGATTAATCTGATTAAAAATTTTAATCGTTTGACAGCAGTAAAATAAATAAACAAAAAGCAAAATTATCAAAACACATGCTGCCAAAGCAGCTAAGTGGTCCATAGTAGCTAATCTAAGAAAGTACAGCTGGGCTCCAAAAGCGGGAAACAGGCTGTATTTATCACTCCTCCTTCAATATCCTGCTGCCTAAATACATTCACCACAGAGCCAGTATAGTGCACTGTTTAAATATTGCTCAAAAGAACAGTAAGCAGTACGACATTCATTCATGTCTGCACGAACACAACGCAAGTCCATTTAATCACATTGATCACACTAATAACTTTACTACTTAACAGACCCAAAAATTAAGATTTGACTATAAAGAACACAATTTGCGCAGTAAAAACCAAAAACACGGTCCAGACACATTAAATGTATAAAGGTTATATAAAATATATAAAAGTTTATACTCCCCCACCCCCCATTACCCTTAAGTCGACTGTGAAGCATGGGGCCTACAAAGTAGTGCAAACCTCAATGTGCATCAACCTGGGGGGGTAAACAGGCTCTGTGCTCAAACGTGACACAGGAGCGGGACCCAGCCTGCAGCCTCACTAATAAACTCTCCCTGCCGAAAGCCAGCGAGAAGCCGCAGGACAAGGACACGAAACACCCAGCACGTGCTCACTCAGTGAGTGATGGACCAGGCAGGGAATATCATGACACGCCTCTGCCTGGCACCACCCGCATCCAACACAGCCAGGGCATTTCTTCTGAAGCCCCTGGGCAAGGTGTATAGGTCACACTCAGGACAGAGGCCCAAAAAAGGATTCCAATCCTGCATTCAAATCCCTAAACATAGAAAGTGTCACTAGGTGAAGGAACAGGCAAATCTAGAGGGATTAATCCACCTGGTTTTGGAATCAGCAAGTGCTGAAAACAAGGAAACCAGTTATAACAGGACCGGTGTACCTGAGGCCCAGTCATTAGTGGCTGGACCTCAGAATCAAATAACACATGCAATTTTAAAGCACCGAAACAAAGGAACACTCTGGCTGTGCCGCATTACATGAACAGTCCCCCACCTCGACAATACATCCTGAGCTGCTTCACTTTATTTACTGCCCAAACTGAAGGTATCAAGAGAGATGGTGTCACAGTTAATCAAAAAAGAAGATGGTGGGCAAGTGCAGACTGTTCACCTCTCGAATGGGACACCTGTGCCAAGTCAAAGGAGTTGAATGTTGGCAGCAGAATTTTCACGAGAGTGGGTCGCATCCAGTTCAAGTGTTCAGATTAGATGGGTCAGCCTGGCTACTGAATGGTCAGCTACGGACACAGAGCACCAGGCGGGGCTGCAGTGCAGAGCAGAGCTGGGGCACCCTGCTATAAATACAGCATGCGGACTAAAATAGCTGGGAATCTACACCTCTAAACTCCCCAGCTACCCCCCAGCAGCCGAATCCCATGAGGACATGCCCTTATCCAGCTTTAAAGGTGTGACATCACCCATCTGCCAGTCCGGCTGTAACACAATGCCGGACGTTAATAAGGCGTTAAGAGGCCACAGAGGGCTGGCCTCCAGTTTATCTCAGAGACTTCAGTTGGAAGGAAACCGTCCGTACTACCCAGGGAATCTATACAGAAGGAGTTAAGGTTATATATTTGCAACAGTAAAAGAAAAGGACTCCAAATTATATGACTAAACCACATGAATGCGAATCTATAAAATGTATAAATTGACCCATTTTCTCATGGGTTAAAAAAAAATATGAAAGGGGTCAATATTCTTTTTGGCCATTAAAACATGTAAACATGCACTGTATCTTATAATTGAATTTGATTTAAGAAATTCTGTTCCCCATTTTGAAACAAATGTGTGGCCCTGAACCAATTCAGACCCATTCTCACTTCACTGCACACATAAATGTAATTGGTCGTATTTCACTTAAAGAAAAGCAGTTAAATTGAAGCACAAGTTGACAGTTTATATATAAAGGTTCAGTGTTATTATATATATGTATGGGGGTTGCTCAAGCCCGTTATACAAAATGGGGTCGTTTTTGCATACATACTACGCATGCCCTCCTGTATTCTAAAATCAGCTCTAGATAACTTCTAATATCTAATACAATGTAAATAGTTGCTATACTGTAGTCTTATGTTGATATTTGCCAATTCGACACAATTCGCAGTCTTTAAACTTTAAAATTTTGCTGCAGAGCACTTCAGCTTTATATGTAAAGTTGTAATGGTACACGTTGCTGTGTGCCTTTCTGTTACAGCACTTTCAGTCTGGAACACGCAATGAAATGAATTAATACATTTCTTGACATGGGTGACACCTAAATTCACAAGTAGATGTCCCAAACGGAAAACATTATGCTATTGTGGTTTTGAGGTTGTTACAGCTAGAGGTACAGAGCTAAAAGACCCCCCCCCAAATCATATAAATCAGTGGTTAGGGAACATATTGACTTCCCTATAAATCACGCCAACACCAGAGAGACATTAGTTGATAAGACTATTTTCCGGAAAACATATCCAACATGCCAACACATTCTAGACAACATCATGAGTGTGTTCTTTTGCTAGGAAATTTAGACCATGTGGAAAAGATAACTAGTGCCAAGTTTACACTAGGGCTAGGCGATATTACATTGTAATTATATCGTGCATGCACAATAATCCCCAGTGCTTCAGATGACAGGCAAAACATGCCGCAGGATGCTAGCTTTTCTGCACTATACAGACATTTACTTATGCCCAAAGACTGATTTTTATTATTATTATTACTACTATCACCATCATCCTCTTTCAACTTACAGATATGCTATTAATGACCCAAAAAAGAAACATAAAAAAATACAGAATATTTAAAATACAAGTAGATATGGAAAATAATTATAAATAAAGAAAAAACTTCCTGGATTTTTTCTTTGAATGTTTTTGATCTGTGGATGCAGAAGCCATGGAAACTGAAGGCTGACTTACTTTAAAATACGTCCATACAGCAGACATATTGATGCTTGTTGTTGGCCATCATAACACACATTCAGCGTCGCCGCGTAGGCATAGATAACACGACAGGTGCACTGGCAGAAATTTTCATATCTGCCGACGCTAATGAACTTCTTAAGCTTTTCCTGGCCGATACCAATGTCATACCGATATAATCGTTCATCCTTATTTCCTAGCTATCCAACAGGGCAGTGTGACTGTTCTAGCTTGACATCTCCTTTAAACACTTTACGCATCACACAGAACAACTGTTTTTTTAAATGAACAGAAGAGTATGATGGTGCAGCTGACAGCACCTACCTGGAGGGCACCTAGGCATCCTGCACCAGGTGCCCGTCCTCCCACTCACGCCCCAGAACCACAATGAACAGCAATCATTGGCTGCCTGGCTCCCAGCAATCCAAAAAACCCAGCTGCAGCCTAGCAAGCTCACCCAGCTGCACCCAGTTGCTGGATTTAGTCTTCTTCCCCCTGAATGCATCGGCAGCTGTTCCCCACACTTGAATCGCATCAGCAGACTTACAAGGAACGTCCTAAGTTGTGCCAGCTGGCCTCATTAAACCCACAGACAGCGGGCACCTCTCAGACAGATGCCCAGCAAGCATCACAGACAGGCCCGATAAAGATCACAAAACCTGGCTCAATTGGTAACCAGACCCGCTAAAGTCTTTTTTCAAAACATACACAGAGAGGACATAACCGCAGAATAATCCACATGCAAGCACCCTGATCAATTTCAGATTGCTCCGATCAAATATGGTTAATAGTTTATTGCAGATTTTGCGTACCTGAGTGCTCTAAGATTTAACCATTGCTAACCACATCTTTTAAGACAAAAAAGGACTACCCAACACTAGTCTTTTCAAATTTGGTAGCTAAAAGGCAGAAACCAGGGCATCAGCTTAGCTGAAATGCATTAGCTCATAAATATAGTAAACACAGAAGCAGAACAGTTGGCAAAACAATGTGAGTCCTCCAGCCGCGACCCAGGTTCAATGCCCGCTGCACCTAATAAACTACACTGTACAGGTTGGCCAAGGGAAATGAGTTCCTCTCATCGATCTGTGTGGGTGGAGTCCAGTGAACAGCACCAAGCATTTTGGTGAAGAATATCATTGGATAAAGCAGGTGGGTGACCACACACACACACACATATATATCAGGAGCTGTGTTAAGTCATCCTCCCTTCCAGGGGGAACCTATGGGATTAATTCAGCATTACAGATCGGGTGACAGGGGAAAAAAATCTTTAAAAATGAATAAAGGTATTTAATTTCCGTAGCATATTGAAGAAGATAAAATGCATGAGTAGACACAGGGCTTTGAATTATCATGTCCCGAGCTGCATAATTAAAAAGGTGTACTAAAGAGAACAAGGGGAACGAGCACCACTCCTTACTGGGTTCTAGTTTCAGGTCTCCTGCTGCTGAGTCTGTGTACACTCAGCATGTATTTTTAACCATGACAGATTGCTCTCACCTTCTCTCACTCTAAATTCTTATGCCAGTCAACGTTTCCTTTTCTGTATACTCCGCTTTGACGTGTTACTTTCCTCTGCTTCGTTACACTTCATCCTACCATATTATCTTTAACTGCCTCCAATGAAACTGCATATCAAGACTGCAGGCAATATAAGTTATGACTAACAGAAGAATTACCAGAAGTGATCACTATTCCAAATACCAAAACAGTGTTAAAAGATATAAGGGTTCAAATCTCGTTGCAGTCTAAATAACAGCTAGAGATCACCAAAAGGTCAGTATAATCAGCAACTAATCTGCCTGCAGTATACCATACTATCAAACACCTTGCCAGGACATGTAGTGCCCACCCTTTCCAAGCTCTGGCCGTGAACACCCCAATGCATAGAGGATCTTCAAGAATGACAGTAAACATGCAACACATGGTGTCCTTAAGTCTTGTCCTCAATTGCACAAAGCCTTGAACACATCGATCTTCAGTAAACTTGTTTCAATGGCAGCCATGAGCTCCAAAGCTGACATAACAGAGCTGCTGATTACAACACTAAAGCTCATTCACTCATGTTTCAGGGATGGCGTGGTGTAGGAGGAAACAGGAGAGCAAATAAACAAACAAATAAACTGTGCATGTAACACCTTCATGGGGTGAGGAGCTTCCCAAACCTCACCTAAGCTGCCCACCTTTGTTTTTATTCAACAGGACATTCACTCAACCTACTGTGGGAATGGAAGCAGATTTTGGTCAGAGCACAGAATAGCTACTGAGGAGCACTCTAACAATATTATATTAAGTACTGAGATTCACCACTCAGATTCACTTAATACTGGTGACGGAATTCAACTTTCATTCATCATGGCATTTTCCTGCTCGGTTTATTTAATCTTATTTATCATCAGTTCCCATTTGCAAGTCATTTGATCTTTATTCTACCACTGATTAGAGTTTCCTACCATAATAAATCAATTGTGCATTTGAAATTATTCAAAACAAACCTGAAACATGAAAGGCAATGGATTTGTTAATATAAATTGACAAGAATAAAAAAAACATTGAGCTTGTTTATCACGGAGGTGAATGAAATATCATACACTACTATACCCAGGTGCGGCCTGAAGGACTTTATAACTGGGAGCAGCATGGCCAGCTAGCTCCCTCTCTCCAACGGCGCTTTTCCACTGCATAGTACGGCACGGCCCGGTTCAGTACAGCTCACTTTTGGGGGTTTTCCACTGGGAACAGTACCTGGTACCTGGTCCTTTTTTTAGTACCACCTCAGCCGAGGTTCCAAGCATGCCGAACCATTACCAAAACGTGACGTGTAAACTCTGCTGGTCACCGATTGGCCGGAAAAAAATCGTCATTACTGCGTCACTGAACTTGCGACACGAGACACAACAGACCCGCTAGTATTATTAGCACAGCCA
>JAODKL010000009.1:12088784-12126820 GCA_026780765.1 Petrocephalus schoutedeni
ATATATATGACCATGCCTAGTGCTACCACACGACAGTTTTAATATAAGTACTTATAATGGAATTTTCTGACCGCTTTTATTTTCTTTAAAAAGTCAGCCCATTTCTTTTTTTTACTGTTTTTAGCTGGGTACGTTACCTAGACAATTCACTACCACTAAAGCATGCAAACCTTTTATGGCGATTGCTTGGAAACAACCGAGGGGGTGGCGAGGAATCGAGGTTTGGTGTCATGCGGTTTATTTTCCATCTAGGCAGAACCCGATTAGGCATTCTGGTTGAGATCGTACATCGTTTCTTAGAATTTGCTTAATATCGTGTGATATTGAAAAAGTGACTATTCATATGCGTTTTGGTGTGTCATAAAGTAACCAGTATGCTTCTCACATTGTCACGGTCCCCCTGTAACATTCCAGAATTTGCAGGAAAAAATATCACCAGAGCACGATTTTATTGACTTTGACTAGTACACAGATAAAGCAGGTGGGCCAGAGATCGAGAACGTCCTAACTTTTAGTGACTCAAAGTCCAGTTTGCGTTTGTAATGTTGGCTGTAGATTTTCACTAAATCATGCAACTGACGATGAAGCAATACAGAACTGGGAGGTTGGCATTAGCTTGCAGAAAACTGTTTAACTTTTTTTTTTAACTCAGCACGCGTCAGTTTTTAAGAATAATCCATGAATTTAAAATTAGAGTAAGAACGGTTTGCTTTACTCTCACTCATTAAAATTTTAATCTTTGACGTCATCACCCGGCAGTTTATACCACACGTGAAGGAGGAGAGAGAAAATACTTGATGGTAAAATACACATTTCCACAAACTAAGTCAAGTACTGTGGTGAAAAAGAGCCCGCAGTTGTTCTCTCAGAGTCCACACGTATAAACCGCTTGGTTAATTGGTTAATGACCAAAAAGACCGTATGACTACGTTTTATACCACTGGCATATTCTGTTCACAAAATCACAAAACTCTAACTTGCTAAGAATGGTAAATAAAGAAGGAATGGTAATAACTTAAGCACTTTATTACGAGAAGAAGTACTCCCCTGTAAATTTATTGCAACAATTTCTTTGAGTAAACAACATTCCATACGACATTATTCAAATAGTTACTGAATAAAAATAAAGGTTAAAACAAAAAAGTCCCATGCCTCTTAAAGCTTCCAGTGAGCCATTTTAACCAGTTTTTTCCTCTGTTAAGCCTTTTTGTGAATCATCCACCCGCTGCTCAGGCTCTCGCTCTCCGGTTACGTTCCTAGGTGGTTGGGTTCTTCTCCAGCGTCCCCAAGTACCCGATGAATCTCCGCAGGTTGACCTTGATGTTGTCTAGCACACACAGCTGGTCAGGGCTGTATTTTCCTTTGCCTTCCTTGCGCAACTGCAGGCAAGACAGGCCCAAGGACAAATGTTAGAAGGCAGCTTTGGATAAAGCATGCAGCAAAAATGGGGGCTTCTATGGGGAAGGTGCTGATGTTATATCTGACCAGGACCATTCTCTTCAGCTTTGCACCCTTTTTTATATATGAGGGACGTTCAAAAAGTTTCTGCATTTATTTTTTTTACTATTTATTTCAAAACAAATTACGTCAAAAACAAATGTCACCACTTTTATACATAGTCAGCTTCCTTTGCGATGCAATTTTCCCAGCATCATTCCAACTTTTTAATGCCATAAGCAAAAATGTTTTTGGTATCCAACTAAAACATAAATGTGAGGAAACTTTTTATACATCCCTCATACCTAACCATCAACTTTAGAAACTGTATGTTACACTTTACAGGGATTTAGACACTAATGACCCTAACTAGTAGTTTGTGGATTACAGGGAGAGTGACTTGGGAAGAATGTGCAAACTCGGATCAAGCCCCCCAGCCATGCAGGGTGTGTGTGCCATGTACCTTGGCCTTGAACACTGGCTGCAAGGTCTTTAATGCATGCAGCAGACCGATGTTCCGTGCAGCTCGCTCCGCCTCCTTTCCATCAGCAAACACATCAAACAGGGCGTCCAGGGCCTCCCCACACACCACCATGTTGGGGTCTTTCGACGCCACTTGGAGCAGAGCGTTCCCAATAAGCTGTGGAATTTAAAGAGAAGTCTGGAAATGTCCCAGCACTGATCCCATACCAGGATGCAGCCTGTGATATCAGAAGGGGCAGGGCCATATGACACTTGCCACTGGCTGAAGCCTGATTCGCCGTCACAGCGGCCCCTCCCCTGTTATGTACCGATTCCTAACGTATCATTGGCTAATGGTGAAGTTGTCCTCTCTGCATGAATTACTTCCCTTCTTATGCCGCCCACCTTGAAAGCCCTGCGGCTGCCCCTGATGCCAGTACCTGCAGGCTGTCGGCCGAGTCCCCCTCCTTAGCCAGCATGCTGCCGGTGATGCCCAGTATGGCCATGGCGTTGGCTCGGACGCTGACTGCATCGCACCGTGACGCTGCCTCACTCAGACTCATCAGCTGCTGGGGGCTGATACACTGAGACACACACACACAGACAGGGTTAGCACAGCTATGGGGGCAAACAGCACTTATTCCCCACCCTCCTAAGAGGGAGTGCAAAGCATGCTGGGAACTACATAATTAGTTCTGCTGAACAACCCTGCTGTGTCACGTAAGGTCAGCCAATCGTAGGCAGTGGGTGAAATCAGAACAAGCGAAACAGTTTGCCTCGGTGACCCTGCACAGGCAGCGCGCTGAAAAAATCCCCGCGGTAATTATTGCTCACTCTTTGTCGATTTAGATTCTGTGGATTTAATTTGAGGTTAACGGCCACCTTAAGAATTACCATAGCAACACAGGGGTGGGACTTCACAAGCCAAGTGAAGAAAAGCTGCTCCAGTGAATATTGAAAGCTAAGCTTTTATGGCTGATCATTCTCTCACCTGGGGTATGCCGTTGGAAGCCATCATCTGCAGCAGTGGTCGCAAAGCGCTGATGACTGCGTCCAGGAATTCCTCCTGCATCGGGATCTCTGCGTGAGGGAGCGACAAGAGCGAGTCGGATCATTCGGGCAGAATGGGAACGCCGTCCCGACCAGAGGGGGGCGGCTGAGGACACACGGGCGGCCCTTACCCGGGGTACTGAAAACCAGCTTGGACAGGTGCTCCGCAAGCGCCTGTAGGGCGGTGGCTCCCCCCAGGACCTCCACATCCATGACAGACAGGATGTTGTGGAGGCAGGTGAGCGCCCGGCATTGCACCCGCTGCATTCTGGGAAAGAGGCACTCTACTGAAGCAGGCCAATAAAATCCTACCCGAAACTCAGAAAACTAGAGCAGTTTGAATGTTTAATGTTGAGACCCACCTGTACAATAAAAATACATTTTAACCCAAGGGCTAGCAGTGTGAAATTTGTATCCAAACCCACAAAATGTATAGGTCTACAGTCCTCTCCTTTTTAACAAAGAAATACCGGCTGGCATCACAGGAAATGTTTACTTTTTCATCAGGCTCTTCCAGGTCGGAGTTGTGCTACAGATCTCCATGGCGACGCTACTGGGGAACTCCGTCTTCCGGAGAACCTTAAGAATGGCAGCAAAAAAACGTACATTTAGAGGAGAACAGGAAGAAGAGGGGAGGATACTGTGAGAGGAGGAGAAGGACAAAGGCAGGGAGACGGCGGCCGTGCGGTGAAGCACCTTCTCGGGGATCCTGAATTTGACCAGAGCACTGCGGACCTCGGCAGACAGGCAGAGGGGGGACAGCAGGCCGGAGCTGCCGTCGGAGACGCCGTCAGGGCCGATCTCGCTCTCGTCGCTGCTCGAGGTCTCCTCCCACTCGTCGTCGGAGGGGTCTGCGGGCACAGGGGCTCGCCGTTAACTCGGCTCCCCGACATGAGAACAGAGGCCACTTCTCAGCACCCAGGCACCGCGCCCTCCACCTCCAGCCTCACCGTCTGAGCAGCACATGTTGACGATTATTTCCAGCGAGGTTTGCTGAGCCTCCAGCATGGCACTGGCTGCCCTCAGTTCTACCTCTTTTGGCTGGAAAAAGACACAAACACACACTGACTCATAGGCTCAAGTCCCACTGGTTTGCTGTAAACTCCCTTAACTATAATAATCGCAAGGAAAATCAAACAGAAAAACCTAACTTACAAAAATGCCAAAAAAATACTGGGTCCTTTCCAGATTTTAATCCTAAATTCCCTACAAATCCTCAGTAGGTATATAGTGACTATATAATGGCAAGGAGCTGAAAGGCAGCTCTTAGTGGTGAAACAGTGGCAAACACAATAAGAGACTCTGACTGCTTTCCACAAGATTAGGTCATGCCCATGTTCCCTAAGGCCACACACTCTATGCCTTAAAATGGTCCTCCCTACCAGAAGGGGGCAGTGGAACCGCTCTTTCCCGGTATTACAGCTGCCTCTGTCACACACCACAGTGCCACTAGCACTGTGCATGAACTCCAGAAAAGAAAATACACAGGTGCTATTCTCTATGATGGACCACCAGAGTACGCAAGACCACCGCAAGTGTTGTCTGTTCATATCCATGAGTACGGAGATCTTTTTAATATCTTTTGATCTTGTAGCTGCTAAATATGCCCATTATTTAAGCCATAAAGCTGTCTGCCTGCTGTCTTAAAATTTTAGGAACCCGCCTGGGTTCAGGTGAGAAATAAATTTGTAATCTGTACCCACAGTTTAGCAATCCATACTCACATTTTTGCAATTAGTTCCCATGGTTTAGCAATCCATATGCATGATTTACAAATCCGTGCCCATGGATCAGCAATCCATGTTTGCAAAGAACTTCCTCCAACCCCTCCAGTGACAGTTTGCCATTTGTAGTTTAATGTGATAATTATAATTTTCTTCAATTATTAGAACTCCTAAAATACACTGCTTGTAAGAAGTGTTTGTTCGAGCCAGATGAAGGTGCGGTGCACGGCCGTGTGTACACATGATCAGGGTGGTACCTCCTCATTTTGAGACAGTTAAAACCCTGTCTTTGATGGGGCTGAATTGCCCTCCAGTGGAAAACGGCAAAACAGGAGGACTCACGGGCTGCAGGTCTGAGAAGTCGTCGTCCCTCTTGCGGCTCCTTCTCCCCGCCCTGCTCCTGCCCTCTCCCTCTGCCTCCTCATCGCCCTCCTCCTCCATGTCCTCGGTCACGTCCCCGTTGTCCACGGCCCCCTCCCCCTCGGCGGCAGCCCTGCCTCGCCCCTCCTCGGCCTCCCGCAGCTCTGGGATCAGCCGGCCGGAGTCCAGCTCCAGGGCACAGCTCAGGGTTTGCAGGACGGTGCTCAGCGCGTGGGCCTGCTGGTCAGAGGCCATGCTGCTCTTCAGGTTCCACACGGCACCTGGGAGGCGTGACAAAGACATGGCTATTACAGACCCCGCTCTTTACCTTTTTTTAAGTGAACATCTATTAGAAAGAATATGGTCAATATGGAGGGAATGTGTCAGCCTCACTTTACACCCCATAGTGTTAAGCCAGCCTTTTAAGAGCTGGGCCTACAGCTGTCCAGGGGGTGAAAGGGGATATCTGAAGCAACTTGCAGTAGGGTGAAGGGTTATGATTAATCTGTGCTCACCAGGATTTGAACCTATGACCTTTGCATTGTTATATTGTTAGCACAGTGCCCTACTTGCTGAGTTACAAGAGCTCTGGGGCTGAGGCAGCGCAGTGGATTGGGTGCAGGACACCATACCGGCAACGAGGGTGCGCAGCAGCACGTGGGCCATGTCCGTCTGGGGCGACAGCAGCACTGACTCCAGCCCCTGCAGGACCGAAGGGTTCAGGGCCCCCAGAAGGTCCAAGTTCTCTTCCGTCACAGTTTGCAGGCAGTGAGCTGGACGCACACACAGGCACAGGCACGTGTTAAGTGTCAGTGCTTGCCGGCCACACGGCGCTCGGCGTGCGTGTGTGTGTGTGCGCGTGTGTGTCTGTGAGACTGACCGGCAGACAGGGCCAGCTCCACGTTGTGCGCGTGCCGAGCCAGACACTCTAGCAGCACATCCAGCAGCCCGGATTTGTTGAACACAGATATGGCCCGGCTGCTGCTTTCGCTGGGGGCCGCGGGGGGGGGGGGGAGGGGAGGCACACAACACACACACCCTGAGGTCAGCCTGCATGTGACAGGTTCTGCCAGACCCTAAAAATAGCAGAACTGAGAGCAGGGCATTTTAAACCAGCATTCAATCCATATCCATTCAATGTGCTGCTACAAACTAAAACTAAGCCCACAGCTGCTAAAAATATATAGTACAATATCATTGATTTTTTCCCCAATCCGTCCATCCATCCTTTACCGCTTATCCTGCTCAGGGCATCGGGGGGCCAGAGCTGAGCTTATTGCAGGCAGCAGAGGGATCAAGGCTGAGCTACACGCTGGACTGAAAACCAGCTGAATGTTTGCCATTATATGAGCTTCTTTATTCAGTTATCACATAAGAACAGAGCAGAATAATGGGATGCTAAAATTTCATATATGAATAAAACTCACTCACTGCCCATTTTTTTCCAGTAGCAATCACCACTGACACAATGCTTTGAAAAAGATCCTTTGTATTTCAATACCTCCTGTGCGGACCAATCACAGTAGAGCAGTTATGATCAGGTGATCGAACTCAGCCAATGCGGTCAGCCCCTTACCAGAGATTCCACAACAAGTGCACAGCTTCATTGGCCACTTCCTCAAAGGAGTGCCGCGGCTCTTTGTGCGGTTCAGCCGGGGCAGCCGAGTGAAGGCCCGCGTGACACTGCAGTGCAAACGTGGAGCATCACATCAGTTTCTGCGTTAAGTTGCTGAGCACCAGCCTTTGCCTGAAGCCCCATAAAATTTTACACTGAGAACAACATGCCGAAAGCACAAACCTATCCCTTCCAAAATGTCTCTAATTGCTTGCAACAGTCGTTTATTTTGCCAAACATTAACAGATATAACAGAGGGAGCGTAGAAGAATGACGAGATTTAGAAAGGCATCATTCTGAGTGTGAGTCTACCTCCCTGCCTTTCCCAGTGTCTCCCAACCCAGTCCTCGGGGAACACCGGACAGTCCACATTTTTGCTTCCTCTCAGCTCCCAGAAGCCTGTACCAGGTATTCGGTGTTCCTGATTGGCTGGGAGCTGGGAGGGAGCAAAAACGTGGGCCGGTGTTCCCCGAGGACTGGCCTATCCTATGCCCAATGACCTTTTCTGCTAAGGCAGAAAAGTCATGTGACCAAAGGAGAGCCCACATTAGCATAGTTAAATCGCAGATCCGGTAAGCGACTGCAGGGGCTGCTGTAGAGCGCGGCCGTGCCGCCTACAGGCCCCTTACCTCTCTCAGCAGCACCGCCAGTGGTGTCAGCACATCCTGCTTCACCATGTCGTCACAGACCTCAAAGCCTCCACAGGCACTGAGATTCCTGCCACAGGAGGGAAGGGGACCGTGAAATGAGTATGGGGGGGGGGACGTTACTTTGTTATCAGTCAGGATTTAGCTAAAAACACGCTAAATCAGCAGGTGGGTGGGATTTACATGTGCTGAGAATCACTGTCTTCCCACTTCCCATTGGGTACTTTATTAGGCTCCCACTGGGTTAAACCAGACTGTGACTGACAGCACGTGGGAAATCCCGCCCACCGTGCATGTCGATGTCTCCATCAGTATTATAGCAGCGCAGGTCCTATAGGCCTAATATTTCCCCACCTGAGGGCCCCGGCGGCAGTTTCCCTCACGGCCAGGCTGCGGTCCAGCAGGAGGGGCCCCAGGCAGCGCACGGCATCCTGCTGCAGGAAGGCCGGGATCACCTGGCTCTGCTGCACCATCCGCGAGATGCTGGCGCAGGCGTACTCCCGCACATCTGCGCTGGGGCTCTGCAGCTGCGCACACAGTGACATGACAGTCTGGCCTGCGGCAGCCGTGTCCACCCCTCATACTTACACATGTGCAGGTTTTCTATCCAGCTAAGCTAACTGAAATCACATTCAGCCTCCCCCTTTAGTACAGAGATGCTAGAGCTGGACGCAGTAATACAGGGGTGGGCGACCTTATCCGCAAAGAGCCGGTGTGCATGCAGGGTTTCGGGATAAGCTTTAGGTCAGCTGTTCAAACCCAGGTCTCTTGTACAGAGTCTCTTACTCTGTGACCTTAAAGGTGCTACGTTTTGGAACAGTGTCTCCTGTTGCAGAGGCTGTGCGAGTCTCCACATTCTGCCCTGGTCCTTGTACCCTCTCAGGCTGTTGTACTGTTCAAGCCCACACCCAAATTCAAGCAGCCTAGTTGTGTGGCATGAAAATACCATGAAAATTAGCCTCCAACCCAGTCCTCCGGGACCCTCACAGTCCACATTTTTTCACTCTCCCAGCTTCCTGCTAATCAGGATCACCGGACACCTGGTACAGGTGCATTGGGAGCTGGGAAGGAGCAAAACTGTAGGCATTCTGGGGGTCCCCCTGGCTTGGGCAACACCATTTGTCCATTTTGGATATAGATCTGTTTGGTTTGAATACCCTAACCTATAAAACACATTCTCAATTAAAGCTTTCTTAGAAGGTACAGAGGTGCTACAACTCCTGACCTTGTAAGTTACTGATTGCTTGTTTCTGAGCCCTAACACAGGCTAGCAGCCATCCAGGGTGTTCCTATGTCCTATGCCTTCAGACTAATCACACTACTCTGTACTAGATTAGTGACCTGAAGATAGATAGAAAGATGGATGTATTGATCGATACACTGTTACTGACTTTGTGTTGTTCATATTGTCAAAAGCAATTATATTATAGTATTTTATTTTTGCTGTATCTATGAAAATTCCAATTTATGATGTAGTTCCCATTATCATTATGACAATTAAGCAATAATTAGATGAGGATAGTTTAAAGGACATCTCTGACATGTATATGAAAGTACATGTATATCAAAGTCTGTAACGGCTCAATGAAGAATTAGTAGAAGACATTCAGCACAGGTTGCCCCCAAGATAGCAGCCTTATAAACTGTTATCAGCATGTTATTTACATTGTGACGTAGCCTGCTAGAAATTAGGAATTCAGGAGTTTTAGAGTTGAATTTATTTCAAAGTATTTTTGTGTAGGTTCGGACATTTAAAATGTCCGTGTGTTTTATTATGATTTCTGAACAAGCGTGAAATGTCAATGAACGTAATTATAGTCTGACAGGCTTAATGATCAACCATTTCATCACGCTGTTTATTTCCTGCAAAGAAAGAAGTCACACGAGCGGAGAAAATGTTAGTTACTGCATGCTGAAACGCACGCTTTCATCTTAACGTTAACTCAGCATGCGGTAGGGAGGGATCGAGCATTGAGGGGAAAATTACCAAATAGACCGACGGTAGCTTATAAAAATGAACATTGTGATATTAAAGCTTACTTTTTCAAGCAGCTCGCCGGCTGGAGAATCAACACATTCATCTTCAATTCCCTGTACAATAGTTACCGGCAGCCCGTCAGTCGAAAATTGAGGACGCTTAAATTTTTTGTTCTTGCTTTTTCCCATAATATACAATTAAAGCGCCAGTTACCGGTGAAGATAAACCCCTGAATGTTATTAAGCCTCATATGCAGTCTGAGTTAGCGCTCAAAAAGTGTTACTCCGAAGTCATATATGTGCTTATTGCCATGTGGAAGCAAACAGGCATGTGCCGTAAATGGAATCGCTAGGCCGTAAAACTAGGTGTCGTAAACGATTAAATCGAAAAGTCAGCTGAATCATATTGCTGTGACCTCTGCGTTCCTGACATTGAAACGAAATTACGTATAATGTGGGTTTCGTGATATGTACGTGCGTTCTTTTGCTTTTGAATTAGATTATTACCTCAATGGGAGATCAAATGTTGTTTTTTTTAAATGAAAACTAACCAGTTATTCTCAACAGACGCAGCCCATCACTTCCACGATTCAGTTCTGAGTTATTTAGGGAAAATTCGGCGTTCATAATTTTAAAAATAAGCTTTCGATCCAACTTCAGGATGTAATGAGAAGGCCATGTTTTGTGAGGACAACGTGCACACCCCTGAACAGTAGGTGGCAGCATTCGACATTGGGTTTTAAGTATGACCTGACAAAATAAAAATGGCGAAATACATTGCACCACTCCAGACAGTAGGTGGCGCTGTCATTCACCCGATTGCGTTATTACTACTATAAAATTGCCGAAGAAGAATATTGTCATAGATCGAGTAAAGCGTGCAATTGACAGAAGACGGAAAACTTAAGTTAGTCTTAATTTTAAAATAACCAGAAATGGCTAGCGACTGCTCACTGAAGTTGTCAAAAAATCTGCTTCGGATGAAGGTGGGTGAAATTATTTTTAAAGCGAACCTAGTTAGATACTTCGGGAGCCATGCTTGATGCCACCTAGTTCGTTTCTCAACAGCGCTAATTTGTTGTAGTTGTGTATGCACTGCCTTTTTATCTGATAAAATATTTAAGGAGCATTTCTTTTTGTTTTGTCTTTCGAAACCTGTTAGGTACTTGTTACGGACTACCGTTATAGCGAGATGATTATATAATTCAGAATAAGTATAGGTCCCGAATGAGTTGCAGACTGCAGGAGATGTGCCCTTATCGTTCCCCAGTTTATGCAACGGGGCCTCGATGCTGAGGTCAAGAAGCAGTTGGAGGAGGAAGAAAAGAGGATAATCAGCGATGAACACTGGTACCTGGACCTTCCTGAGCTGAAAGCTAAAGAGTAAGAATGTTGTCAATAACCATTCGTCGTTTTTTATTATGTCTGTGTACAAGCACGTTCTCAGAATACATTGATCTCTGTAGGAGTTTTATCGTAGAAGAAAGAAGCTTTGTACCCTGTGAAGACTTGAGGTATGGAAGAATGTCATTCAAAGGCTTCAATCCTGAAGTTGAGGTAACAAAATAATCAAAATATGATGTGACATATTCATGGTTAAAGGCATTTATGTATGAGTCCTGCAGATTATATGTTGGAAGAACTAATTTTTCAACTTAAACGCCACCTTTCATAATTTGATATGAATGTTCCTAGTAATGTGGCAGGATGTTAAATTCCTGTAGTGGCAGTATGTCACATGCTCAGCGCAGTGCTGAGTATGTTTGTATAACACAGACATTTTTGAACACTTGGAGTTTTTGTTTCATTTATCCAGTAACATGCCACTTGGAAAACAATATTTTCTAAACATACAAATTATGGAAAGGCAATTAAGATAAGTTAAGGAAAGAAATGACAAATGCGCTATGCAATGAAAATAAGGTGAATCTTAGACTTATCAAAATGTAATCTTCTAGAGTGATTACAACTGTACAAATCTAGGCATTATATTAATAAATTTGTCATATTTCCCAACTTGTCAGTGGTGTTATGGTCAGGTGACTGCAGCCATGTCCTCACTTACAGCCTTTCTTCATAGTCATCCTTAGATTTTTCTGACCAGGCATTTCCTGCACATTGCATTTATTGGGTGTTCTCACACTTCACTTTTGACATGCAGTTTGTATGGGTGTGTTTGTCATTTGTGTTTAGAAACTCATGCAGCTGATGAATGCACACAATCGGAATGAAGAAGATGACGAAGAGGAGGATGTCAGCAGAATGGAAACTGACATTACAGATGAAGAAATGGCAAACAGGTGCGGAACAGGTTTTTCATCCTGTCCAGCTACTGTGTTAAAGGGGAGGTGTCTCCGCACTGGTACCAACCGGCTGTCATTGGCTGGCTGCCCAGTTGCCTCATTTGTTCCTTGATGTCCCATTAGGGTTTACTGAGTGCCGGTTAATGCTTTGTCCCTCCTGTTCAAGCAGGGTGTTCTTTCTTTAACCCCACAGATACGTCAGCATGGTGGAGAGTATGAAAAGAAAATTTGCAAAGAAACGTGAGCGATCAGCCATTCAGGAGGAGGAGGAGGAGGAAGTTGGTGACGACACGGGACCAAGCAAAAAGGCCTTTTTAAAACCGCGAGATTAGAAATGTGCAGCCGATTTTTCTCGACCTCCAGAACCATTTTGCCGCTGCCAGTTGTTTGATGAGGCCATGGGGAAATAGGTTTTTACAATTGCATGTTTATCACTTTATTATAAACGAGTTCTTATAAAAGATGTTTAATGGATGTTATACATCTTAAGGACTTAATGTCATATAGTTTCATTTTCAAATCACATTTTAAAACAAACTTCAGTTGTTCAGTTTAAGATGAAGATTTTGTTTTTCCTGTGGACTGGAGTTACTCACCTCCCATCCAGGTTGGTTCCCTGTCTGGGCTCCAGGTCTCAGCATGAGACTGCTGGATATGCTGTTGCAGGCGGGCTGCTTAGCTTTCAGTGTTGAATCTGAATCTTTTATTTGTCATTTTGTTGGAAACAAAGCTGGTTATGTTGAATTGGGTGATACATGGCATGGTGTGTGTGTGTGTGTGCGCGCGCACGCGCCACATGCATGAATCTAGGTCAGGGTGCTCTCTGCCTTGTACCATGTAGTTCTTAAGGTCCAGCACCCTTGCCAGCTTGACTAGGATGGATGGATGGATGGATGGATTGATGGATGGATGAGAGAGAGAGAGACATGGGGAAGTTTTGTGGAATCAATGTGGAAAAAAGTTTACTTCTGATTGCGACAAAAATAACTTAAGAAAGAAAAGGGGAAAAGCTTATCCACTGTGATGTTTAAGATTTTATTCTCTTAGTGTCTTTTGAAAATCTGTTGCCTTAAGTGATGGCTATTGATCTATGTGAAATGGATTATTGTGCATCTTTAACCACAGATTTGAACATCTCCCAAACACCGTCTTACACATCACCTTATATCTGCCCTTCACTCAAACTAAGTACATTCCACACACGTCATTTTAGTACATATGCACAGCAATTGGAAATCTATTAAGGAATAGTTAGAACAGCTAGTCCCTCTTCAAGCTTTGTTTTCAAAGCAGCATTGGTTGGAAAAATCATCGTGCTGCAGGCTGTGCCAGTTTCACGTTGAATTTTGGGTACTTAGAGTGTAAATGCAGCCTTGTTGTTTAAAGGAACAAGTCTGTTTTCTAACAGGAGATTAAACTTATCTTTCACAGCTGTTTCTACTTCTTCATTCGGTATATTTTCAATGTTGAATAGATCAGCATCTTCCTCATAGTTATAGGTGACCTCAGTGTAGGTCCAGCCAATAAGGGCACGGAACCCAGTGGCTGTCTGCAAGGAGCAGATAGACTTCTGCACAAATAATGACTCTGGGGAGGTCTGTAGGAATTGGATGGTTTCCATGAAGTGTTCAACTGAGCGTGGAGCCAAGGTGAACCCATACATTTTTTTTGTGACGTTTTTATTCAACAGAGCGGACTTGCCGAAAGCTTCATTTGGAATTATTTGCTTTCTGCACGTTTTCTGCAAAACCCACATTCCGTCTGCCTTGATCAAGCGGTAGACTCCAGGCACCTGTGGCTGGTCCTTGTCCGCCGTAAGCTCAAGGGGCTGCCAGATCTGACCAGACACCCCAAAGCTAACGTCGGCAATGTATGACACGCCATCAATGTCGACTTTATTGATGAAGTGGCTCTCCCTGGGATTATACTGGTTCAGTGAGTTGTTGAAGACCTTTGCCCCCAATATTGTGTTGCTGTAGCCCAACTGCTTCAGCACCCAGAAAAACAGATAGTTGTTCTCACAACACCAGCCTCCACGGCTCTTCCTAATGATCTTGTCATAGATAACGGCCAGGTCCATGGTGATCTTCTCTCCACAGTGTATGCTGAGGTTTTCAAAGGGGATGGAATCTATGTGCAGCTTGTGGATCTGGTTCAGGGTCTCCAGGTCAGCTTTTTTGAAGGGGCCTTTATATCCAATCCGCTGCAAGTACTCTGCCACATCCATCCTATCCTGTGAAAGACGCACCAGTGACATGAACGGGGTTCTTAGTCTGTCAGAATTTTTTTTTTTTTTTTTTAGAAATCGGTATTTCTAATTTTCCCCTCCATATATCAATATAATGGTTATTAAATTAATCAATATTAACAAAAACTATTCTTGAAATTAATTAAATAAAGATAGCTTAATCTAGTGCAGTGATTGTCAGCCTCTGCATACACGGACAAACGGGTCCGTGGAAAATACTTTGATTGAGGGAAAAAAATGTTTTGGCTACATTTTTTAAAAAACAATGTCCGTGGTACAATGCATTTCGATCAAAATCTCCGTCGGAATTAGCCCTGACCCCTGAACTAGCTGGCCTACGAGTATTATCTTGTGATCTGCTCCCCCAGTTGTGTATGCAGACTAATCATGGGACGTTCGCGAACAATTCGGTCGCGGGGAACGAGTCCATTATAGGAATTTATATTTATATTTCCTCGCTCAGATTCGTTCCTCCGCTTACGCTCAGAAACGTAGCATAAAAGCTGTGTCCGCCGTCGGCTGTGGCAAGTGAGCGTCAACTGATGGTCAACTGTGGCGAGAGTCGACTGTGGTGAGTGAACCGGAGACTCGCATAAGCCACCTTCTGGTTATGCCTGGGCGAGAGCCGTACCTCGGTCGTGACTGAAATGCGCCATCTGCTGGTGTAGTATGTAGCCTACATGTGCAGCGACGTCTCGTATTCTGCAGTTGGATTTTGGAGATAAAATGATCACGATTTACAAGCTTTTAACCAAGGTTCGTTAACCTTTGGAATCCTCCTCTGTTAGTTTGGCGATGTGTACTGTAATTAGGGTACAATGTTTCCAGGACTTGACAATAATTCAATAACACTATTTCCTCAACACTATTTGGGCTATTTTTTTTACTTTTGACACGGTGAAACACAGATGTGTCATATCTAAAGGGAAGAGCCACTGAAGGAATTGGTGAACGAATCAGAATGAATCTTTTAGGTGAACAGAATCATACGATCCGTGTCCCATAAGAAAGAAGTAATTTTGCCCATCCTTATGACCTTGAGGTCGGACCATTAATTATCATAAACACCAATAAACAAATAACAGACAGTGCTGGTATTTAATTATGTTTAAATTATTTTTTGGCATCTTTTAAAATAGTGCCATTGGCAAGACTCTGTAAACGTAATTGTTGAATTATTATTATTTTTTTACATATAGTGATAAATCATTCAGGCCAGGGTTTATTGCGTAAGTGAAATAAAAGGTAATTGTAATACCGGATAAAGCCGGTTGCAAACCCTTTAACGTTCGATGTGATGCAGTCGAAAGTGAATAGGATTCTTTACTTAAGATACATTTTTCATCTAAGTTACTCAAGTTTTCCTGCCTTTCATATTCATATAATCTTGCATCGTGTCAAAGGCAAACACCGATGGCTGAAATGAAAAACCGGCTCGGTTCCACACGCGCCACGCAGTTTGCCACTCGTGACGTGAATTTCAAGCAATGCAACTTGTTTAGAAGATTTGTTTGGTATGAAAGTTACAGAATTTTACTTCTGCGAATAATGCATTTAATTGTGTATCAAGCTGGTACAGAAAATTATTGGATTTTTTAACGGGCATCTCGTTTACATTGTAGAGCACATAAATTTAAGTAAACACTGCGACTCCTTCTTTTGATATGCATTAGGCTCTCTAAACCAACTCGCAGACTATATATGAAAGTGCACGTACTGTCAGTTCATTAACTTACCATTGACAGTCTTGTACGAGTTGACACGGTTGCTGATCAGCCGAAATGGCAGAACCGAAATTAAAAAAACAAATTTGTGGGTGGAGTTTCCTGGAATATGCGAACTTCACAGATAATGCTCGCTCCTTCGGTTAATGTAAGACGCAGGACAGTTATACTTCAAGCCGTGCATGACAGTAATGTGTGAAAATAGGCTAAGTAAGTCCATTCCGCATAACTGGAAGAGTGAAACTAAATTTTTGGACATATGGGACAGCTAGATAAAAGTGATATAAATTCCTGGCCATAACTCTGAAAACCTCTGTTCCTTTTAACATGAATAGCCCCAGTCAAAGAAGCCCCAGTCAAATAATTTTATTCACCTTTTGAGTATTGCTTTCTAGAATAGTAGAGGGTTATACCTAGAACAATCACAGGTTGGGCTGCCAATTTTTATGTTTAGAACAGTGATAGGAAGAAATTAGACTTAGATTACATGAGTCAATAGTGGGTGGGAAGACCATGTGTTAACCCACTATCTGCTGGCTACCTTATTAATTCCTACTATGTCGAACTAGGCAGCAGCTGATTACTGTATTTTAATTGATTATTAATGTTTCAGAATTATATGTTCAACAGTGCAAACCCTTGATGGACAGTGACTCAAGCTGACTCTCATTTCTCCAGTGCATAATATGTTGCTAAAAAGTTGACAGACATTAACAACCTTGGACCAGCTAAACATAACCTAAGACTCGCCATAAGGTTGGATGGGCTGGACTTTGGGGTTTAGAACATGGAGGGTTGAAAGTAAAGCAAAGGTGATGAATGATGTGGGAGCGTTGTGTGGCTTTGCGGGTTGGAAACCTATGTTGAGAAGATTTGAATCCCATGGCCGGCAGAGTAAACATCAGTGTTGTACCCTTGACCAAGACCTTCAGGGGCGTGGGAGGGGCGTGGATACCCTGGTAGATTCAGAGGGCCCAGCACGTGACAGGGGCCATTGAATATATAATATTATACAATAAACTGGGGAGTGGGGAACATAAAATTTGTCAGGGGGTCCAGAATGTCTAATGGCACTTCTGACAAGAACCGAATTGTACCAGGAAAAGATGGTTTTCCATGGTAAATCATGCAAACCATATCCGCTGACTTGACCCTGTTAAGTAGTGGGACCTAGAGCAGGACAAAGCTGAGCTGGCTGGTCACCATCACCTGATTGGTCGAAATGCAGAGAGATACTAATGATCTGGGCCAATATGAATGGATTATCTGAAAGGAAAAAGGACATATTCTACAGTATATATTATTGATCATTAGTAGTATAGCACATTCCGATGTATTGACACATTCCTGATAACTATTATTTAGAGTAATACTAGAGAATGTCTGAACAAAATGTATTTACGCAATTTACACAAACAAATGGCAATTCCACTAGTGTTCAATGCTAACATAACATTGCGATTCTCACAGATGTGCTCCAGGAAATTAGCAGTAAATATATCAGTTTTTAATGCATTTGCTTTACATTACTGTTTTGCTGTACATTACATTGCAACACAAACACACAACAAAAGCAAGAACAAAATGTCATAGTGTGGTCCCCATCTGCTGTCAGAGGGTTCACCCCAATAGTGTCCCTAAATGCCATTTCATCTGCCTTGCCCCAGGGTCCAAGCAGAAGGTTGGGAACACTGAAGGATTATGGGACGGCATTAAGCCGCTGCCCTCTCACGAAAGCGACCGCAGTCCCACAAAACAACCGCTGTGAGGCGCTATCACACAAAGTCCATTCAGTGCCTTTTCACAGCCTGTCTGCATCAACGAGGATACTCTCTTGGTCCCACACTCTCCCGGCAGCATTTACCTTAAAAGGAAATGCCAGGCACATTTCTTCTAAATGTTAGAAGAAAAAAAAATGACGAATAACAAGTCTCTTCTATCACCATATTTCCCTGTATTGTGCCATCTGTTGTTTACAGATTCCTTTAGCAAGTTATACAACCAGTCAATCAGACGTCCATTGTCTGTAGAACTGGAATTATTTCTGTCTGTTTTATTAATAGATTTATCAATACGTTTAATTTGTTTGTAAATATTGTTTGAGCATAGGGGCTGCACGGTGGTCTCCGACTCTCCACCCCGGCTCTACGCGAGTGTGGAGTTCGCATCTCCTCCCGGTGTCATCGTGCGCTTTCCTGCGGGTACTTTCCTCCGGGTGATTTGGAGTTGCCAAACTGCGAGCGGGGTGTGTGCGCTACGGTGGGCTGCCCCCCTCCTCCTGGGTTATATAGGAAAAGCGTTTATGTAAAACAGATGAACGTTTCTGAGTAACATATCAACCTGATTCCCAAATATGTATGCAATACCTTAAAAAAGCACCAGATGGCAGTGCAATGACAGCTGTTCGGTCACACACACTCCGGTAAAACATCCAGCTCCCTAAGTGGGTAAAATTGTACATCTCACCTAATGGTAAGGATGCTATAATACAAAAATATCATAGTGATACTTTATTCATTCCTGTGGGGAAATTGCTCGCTGTGAGACACAGACAAGTGAGAGCAGGCTTGGGGGTTAAGCGCCTTACTCAAGGGCCAATTGGCAGCATCATCCCTGGGATTCAAATCAGCTTCTGACCACAGGTCAGAACGCATGGAGCTTCCCTCCAAATAAAACTTATTAGGCGTTCCCAATGCATTGCCAGAGCTAGCTGGATTAAATGGCTACATTCCTGAACCTGAACTCACTCCTAACCTCAGATCCTCATGAATTAAAATTTAGGGACAGAATTCCAGGGCTCTGGAACCCCGTTCTTTACTGAGAGGTAAAATAATCTTCCCATTAATACATAATGCCAACTAATGTTAGCGCTGGATCAGTGGCTAGTGCCATTTCCCACACACCCATTAGGGTGGGGGTCTGATTGCCAGCCCTGCCTCGCTGTGCATATAGAGTTTGCAGGTCTCCATCCGCTATTCAAAAAATGCAGCTAGGTGAATTTGTGTCAGTAAATTCCTGATGTGTGTGCATGTACCCTGTCATGGACTGGCACCCCATCCAGGGCGTTCACTGAGCCCTGAGCTTCTGGAGCTTCAGATTTACTGTCATCCTGTATTGAATAAGTTGTTAAGGAGGGTGAATGAAGCTTATTTTGCAGGTAGGGAGACCAATTCATATAATTACTGGTGCATGCATAACTGATGTCATCATTTACACGTATACATTCTTTAGCATTTAATATAATTTATTTATAGGTATAAAAATTCATTTAATAAAAGTTCAGTGTATTTTCTAGCTTAGTGAAATTCAAAGTGAGCAATAAAAACTTGTGACTGTAAGTACAGTAGTAAAGTACCTTATTATGTTCTTAGTTAACTAGTTAAACATATTTCTTATAGCTCTCATCTACAGTGAAAGCTTAGAATTTTATATTTTATACCATTTTTATCTATCTTTACCTATAGATCTAAGCATACTTTGTTTTAAAGTACAACAGCATGATCCCTCCTGGGCAATAAAATAGTCAGAGGCTTGTGTAACTACTCACTGCATTGTCCAAATGTAATATTTATGGATAACAAAATACTATCAATCATATACAGCAATGTAAACTTTGTATCAATTAATATCATGCAGCTCAATGCAAATTCTATTCATGTTCATTTAACCCTGAAGGGGGATTATCACCTTGTCCATACACAGAAAATTGTGACTGTATAAAGACTTGTCTATGTCTTTGGGAAAATGTTTAGATTGAGATATAGGCTACATTTTTAAATGCCAAGTCCACAGCAAAAAGTGCATTTTGATCAAAATGTCCAGGCCAGTTCATCATGGTGATGTCCTCTGATCCTAAAGCATGTTCTCCTTTTAGCTGGTACATAATGTGCATGATTGTATCATACCTGTATCAGGACATGAGTGGATGGTCTTACATGGCCTGATAATATCATATTTCCAGAACAAGATGAAGCCTTATTCTTTGTATGCATGCGTCTTTAAACATGCATTATGCAAAAGCTGTGCAATGATCTGTGTCAATAGTATATTAGTAATTAGACAGTTCCTCTAAAAATATTCACTGATTTATTTAGCATAGGTTCATAAAATGTGAACAGGTACACTGTGACTGAATATAGATAAGACCCCTTCATCTGACATAGGGGGTGCATTGTACTGCTTTAATCAGTTGTCCTTGAATTGCCTATTTATGCCTGTTGTTTACCAATAAAACCAAAAAATATGGGCATACATTCTGTTTTTGTTGACATTTTTGCATAGTTAACAGTAAATTGTTTTCTATTTACTGAGAAGATCTCTTCATGACCTGAAGTAGAGGCTCCCAAGCCCTGGTCCACAGTCAGTATTCCACCGGGGCAGAAAATGCTGGGGGTTGAGTTGAGTTGGGTTGCTGTGAGGCTGTGCACTCCCCCCCCAGTTGACAAATTTCCTCACTGCCATCTCATCTCCACACCACCCCCCATTTCACCGGTCCAGGAGGATCATGTATAATGTAAACTGGTTGGGGGACCCCAATCTAAACGATTTCATCTGGGTCACTATGCCTCTGTGTCTTACGGAATAAGAGGAATACCCAGGAAGTTCCCTACATGCAGACAAGAGTCTCACCTGACCATTTCTTCAATTTTCTGAATCTGACTGAAATAAAAACAAAAAGGAACAAGGAAAGGCTAGAAACCATTAATTAAAATAGGAGGGAACTGCCTTCATGCATGACAAACGGGGATGCAACAATTGATACCCTGCAGGGACCCCCAAATATGTAAAATTCTAAGATTCTAAGGTGGTGGGGCTGCTGCTAACTTATTATCAAGGAATCCCTTCACCCCCCCCCCCCCCCCCCCCCGGGGGGGCCAACAATTTCAAGCTATGCCCCTTGTTGCACACATTATTCATTATTCAATTCAATAATGTTTATTCATAAACATTATTCAAACACAAGCCCAGGAAGAACATGCTACTGTTTGGTATGCTGCACAAACGTGTCTCTCTGAGGAGGGAGGAGGAAGGGGAACCAGAGAGCCAGATCACTACAACTCAAGGCCACCCGAGTTTCTCAGTTGGTGGGAGCTGGGAGGGAGCAAAAACATGAACTGTCTGGGTGGAAGCAAAAACATTGACCATCTGTGGGTCCCTCAGAACCAGGTTGAGAAACACAGAAGTAGACAAACAAAGGGCACGCAAGTAATCTGCAGCACTGCACTGGTGATTAGTGCATGCATTTTGTGCTGAAAATGCTTCTTTCAGCAGTTGTCAGATGAGCTACATCTGGGAATTTTACTGCGAGGAATGGAGCCCATATCTGCGCTGCACATCTCAGACATGGAAAAACACAACACGGGTAGCAACAGAGTACAATAACTTGGCGTCCCTATTCTGAACTGCCACTTTGAGCCAGACCGTGGCCTTACCTCTAATCAGTGTCATCCGGCATAGTGTTTCTCAAGTCTTTCCTCGGGGACCCCCAGACAGTCGACGTTTTTGCTACCGAGATCTGGAAGGGAGCAAAAACATGGACTGTTCGCAGGAAGCTGGGAGGGAGCAAAAAATGCAGACCCAATGGGGGTCCCTGAGCGCTGGGCTGAGAAACACCGCACTGGCAGACTGCAAGCGGCTGCTTTCTGAGTGTACAATGAGTGGCTTTTTGATGAATGCCAGTTCTCTAGTTCAATATATTTAGACCAAACCCAGGAAATGCAATGGCATTAAGAAAAAAAACTACCTTGAAGCAGCCTCATTCATTTGAAAAGTTCTAACAGAAGTCAGCCAATCCATCCACCTTCCAAGCTCTTATCCTGGACAAGGCTGTCGGGGGTGCCTGGAGCTTATCCCAGTCAGGGGCACATCATGGACAGGATGCCAGAAGCTCTTACATTAAAGAGAATTCAAACGCTCCAATTAAAGAACAAAAATGGCAACACGGGTAATTTTTGGAAATGCATGTGTCAAACAGAACAGCTGTGGCTACAGAAAATAGATGAATAACAGCAATTTAAATATCTGTAAAATATCTTTATTCATAATCGCTTATTCAGCACAGGGTTGTTAACCTGGAGTCTATCCCAAAAAGCATCAGCCGCAAGGCAGGGGACACCCTGGATGGACTGTCTGTAAAGAAGTCTTACAAGTGGGGCAATGTGTAGTGTTGTTCATTAGGGATACAAGCCCATGTCTGAAAGGCCCAAAGCCTCTGGCCAGCAGAGTAATCGTATCAGCAAGGCCCTTAACACCAGCTGCTTCAGAGGTGTTTGATGCTGGCTGACCTTTCTCTCTGCCCCCAAGTTTTATCTGTACTTTTTTAGACAATAGCATCCCCCAAGTAAATGTAAGTCCCTTGATCTTGCTTGATCAAGTGCAGTCACGCGTTTAAACTTTGCAGTAACTGTTAAAAGTCACTAGATGGCGTTTCGTGGCACGTTTTATCTTCCAAAAATATTTGGATGCATCTCCAATGATGAATGTGTAACTACACAGATTGTAAACAGCACAACTATTTCAATTCGAACACCAATATACTCTCATATATGCATTTAAATAATACAATGTATCCACTAAACTAAGTCTAGAGAACATCCTCTTTTCTCAAAACAAAACGTGTGTGTTGCGATGAGATGGACAGTGGTACGGTGATGGGAATGAGCCGGGCAGTATTCCTTGGCAGTAACCAAAAAGACAGATACACTATACTGGAAATTAGTAACACGCGTAACCAGGTGAAGTAAGTAATAAAATTCAACCGGGTGCATGTTTTTTTTCTATGAGAACAAGAAAAGTATTGCCTGGCGTAAAAATATCTTTTAAGCACAATAAAACGTTTTCCTCAGTTGTTTCGAGTGGAGGTGATACTGGGGTAGCGGGGACGGACAGGGACGGCGTCCGCCGCGTAACGTGTCCCAGGAGCGCCGGCCACATGAAGGCAGGAGCGCCTTTCCCGGTCCCACACGGAGCTCCTCCTTTTAAAAGCTCGGCACCCCTCGCCGAGCCGCTCGCTTCATTGTTTTGCTCCAGCATTAACTACATTCCAAAGGGACGCAGCGCGCCCCGGTCTCCTTCCTCGCATTCTTTCCGCAGAAACGAGTCCCGGGGTCAGTACTGCCGCTAAAGACGCCCGGCCGCCGGAGCCCGGCCGCCGAAAGCGCCGGGCCGGCTTTCACAAGTGCCCCAGTGATTTATTTCGAGCGACTGGGAATGCCGTGCAGGGGGAAGGGGGGGGGAGTTTCCAAGGAGCTGGGAGACCTACGCGGGAGGGAGCGGGGGGAAATTCCTCCGCGCAGCGCGCCATTGACTGTAAAGGACCTTTCAACTTGTCTGAAATTGACAAACGTCTGGCGCTTCGCGGGGAGGACGCGGTCCGTGCGGGCGGGTTCGCGTCTGGGAGCCCGAATGTCGCGCTGTGCGCTAATCTGATCGGACGGGGAGCCGCTTTTTTTTTTTTCTCCTCCCCTTTCTTTTTTTTTTTTTTTATTATTTTTTTAGATGATCCGACGGGCTGCGCTGGGGACCCGAGGCGTGTTTTCTGGCTCCCCGTGTGAAGTGGGATCGCCGCGAACTCCGACTCCGTAGTTTTCCGGCGACGCGTCCCTTCCCCTTCGCCTTCGCTCCGCGGATGCAGAGCGGGGAGGGAGGAGGAAGGAGCCCATGGCCAAGTACGCGGAGGATGCGGCACTCGCCGCAAGTAAGTTAATGGAGGATCTCTCTGTGTACGAGGGCGCGTACAGCCTGCGGAGGGACGCGGTCGTCCACCCGGGTTTGGACCTGATTCCCGAGCAGACGAGTAGGCGGATGAACGGCAGTCCCTCGGCTCCTCAACAGGTCCACGCGTTTGAGAATTTCCCCCCCGGGAATAAAGTTTATAACGCGGCGCCTCTGCGCCCGGCCAATGGAAGCCGATCGGTGCCCCTGGATTTCTGCCCGACCCAGAGGGATCCGCTGTACTGCGAGGATGGCCATTGTACCAAGTCCGAAGTGGCCATGCCGTGCTACGGCGGGGTGCCGGAGCGTCACCGGAGGTACTCCCTGGAGGTCCAGGGGCACCGGTACAGCGGTGGCAGCGCGTACGACGGGGTGCAGCTCACCAAGCCGGCGCCCTTCCCTCCTTTCTCCTGCGGCAGGACCGGCACCGGTCCGGACTGCCGGTACGGCGCGACGAGCCCCCGGTCCAGTTTGGCGTCTTCCCTGTCCTCTCAGGAGCAGAGCAAGCACCCGAGCCCGAGGTCCAGCATCAGCAGTCCCAGGACCAGCCTGGTAGTGCCGGGTCAGGACAAATTTGCCAGCCCTCGCTCCAGCCTGGTGCAGTACGAGGGCAGCTCGGCTCTCAGCCCCAGGTCAAGCTATGCAAGCACGGCGAGCGACACCAGCAAGCATTCGAGCCCCAGGGCCAGTCTGAACAGCTACGACTGCAGCAGCAAACCCAGCAGCAACCGCACCAGCGGCATCAGCATGGGATACGACCAGAGGCATATCAGCCCGAGGTCCAGCACTGCCAGCCAGTACTCGTGCACAACCAGCCCCCGGTCCAGCTACTCCGACTCTAGGTACATGCCGCCGGGGAGCGGCGATCTCGAAGGCGCGGTGGCGCACGGCGTGCCCGCGGCGGGCGCCGGCATGGCCGCTAACTGCGCGCTCAGCCCGCGCTCCAGCATCTCGAGCCACAGCTCGCGGAGCTCGCGCAGCTCGCGCGGCTCCGCGGGCGCGTACGCGGAGCTGCAGCTGCCGTCGCCGCGCGCCTCGCTGCAGCTGGCGGCCGGCGCGCACGAGGACGCCGCCGCCGCCGCGCCGGACTTCGGGGAGCCGGGCTACGCGGCGCCGCGCGCGCAGGGCGCCCCGGGGGCGTCGAACCCCGAAGCCGGGGCTCCCCTGCACGCGCCCTTCAACTACGGCAGCGCCGCGAAAAGCTCGACCCCGGGCCAGAGGTTTAAGTTGCCGTACCAAGTTACCCCATGCAGGGAAGCTGGCCCCAGCCAAGCCGAGAAGAGATTAGAGGAGCTGACGCTGGAGCTCGAGAAGGAGCTGGAGTTGCATATGAAAAAAGAATATTTTGGTAAGGGTTATGATTTGTTTTGCATCCGTACGTTTAGTATCATAAGCACTTGCTAATGGTCGTGAGAGTTTGGTGAGCAGTCGTGTACCTATGTGCAGATGATGCTGTGCAAATATTATGCTGCTGCCAGTAAGATATCCATCAGTCACTCGATTAGCTTTGAAATCCCTGGGGGAGGACGTGTAGAATATAAAAAAACGCGTTTTAATATATATATAATGATATAATATATAATGTTATAATTTTATTTTAAGAGACAGCTGAGATGTCGTTGTAGTAGTATTGCACAAATTTCTGATTATACTTGTAACGCATTTGACAGCAGTCTTAAGAAATGCAATGGAAAACTAAAGGCCTTCCACGTAAAACTTTCTGGCATGCACCAACTGCTGTCAGGATGCTCCTTAGAAAGTTAGATCCTTACACTGAAGACCCATCCCCCATGACAAACAAATAAGTTTTCTGGAAGAACCTGTGGTAACCAGGGCAACCGCCTAACAACTTCAGACTCTGCATCCTCCCACAAATTACTGCGAGAATAAAGGAGAGGGATACCACATCGTTATATAATTATTTTTTTTCTTTGTATACATCTTCAAATATCTGACAATCTGCTTCAAATTGGCAGATCAGTGCGTTCAGCTGGCAGCTGTAATTTCCGGTCTTCATAATAATGGTGAAGTTGAGCATGTGGAGTTTTCACAACACCATGGACTACATGTCCATTATCTCAATTTTATAAAGATGCAAACATTTCTTTTACAACAATTTGTCTACTAAAATGCACCATAGCAACACATATGAATGCTCAGGTCAGAGCTGAATTGTATTACAGAGGGAGTAGGTAATTTTCACATGAAGGGGAAAATTACACTTTCAAGTGGCCGGGGGTATTTTCGTGATTGGGGGATGGAAACTTTGAAGCGGTGTCGTTTAGGTCCTTGCGTGCCATTTCAGATGAGTGGTGGTATTTGGAGGAAAATTGTGAGCTTCTAAGCTGTCTCAGCCCTTCTCGCGGCTTCACCAGTGGCCTGGCGTCCATGTGTTTGAATCAAAGCGTGGCGTGAGTGTACAGCGAAAGGTCTCGTGTAGTTTTCTGGGAAGTAGTAAGGCAGGCTTAATTTCCATTTTGCTGGGCTTAGCCCTGGTGGGCCGGTGAAGAACCACCCTTGGAGATGCCTTCACCTACCTCGTTAGAGCCTGAGGATGATGCCCGGTGCACCGTTTTAAATGACTTCCGTCTCTCTATGCTCCTCATTACCGTTGGCCTGTTTTTTTTTTTTTTTCATTTTGCTTGCCTCATGCTTTTTTGTTTTCAAAAACTTTCCATACAGCTGTGTGAAATCACCGGAGTGATTTCAGGCCAGATGATCTTGGTCAGGTTTCCTACGGTAGGGTCCTGCTTGGTTGTGGATGGTCAGCTTCCGAGTCCCTGTCCTTGGCAACTGTACTATATTTACTGGCCTTTTTATGAACTCGTACATTCTAAAACACTTCTAGCAAGATTATGGCCTGTAAAGAAGGATATTATCTAAAACGCTGGGTAAATGCCTGGGATAAGCATCTTATCTTATGTTGTTCAAGCTTTAAAAAGAATGTAATTAATTCTGAGAGTGCTGGATCTGTAAGTGTGGTATTTATCAACATTCCATCAGACTTTCTGAAAACGACCCAAGCAAAGAGAAAGAATATTAGCAATATAATTGCTGATATTTATGGTTTGTGTATCCTTATTATTAAACCATAATTTTCTATGGCTTGACTGCAGATATTGCACATTTCTGACCAGCACTGAAATCAGCAGAGCTGAACATACAGGTAATTGGTTTTATTTTCAGGACAGAGTCACTGATTGTGAGATTGCAGCTGTATTTGACATTTGTTCAGTCTCTAATTATAAAATTGTGCTCCTTTTAGCGTTCAGCTTTTTTCAGAAGCTGCCTTACTGGCAGTGTTTGGCTGTTTTAATCTTGCCTTGAAAGTAGGGAAAACTACTTTTTTAATGGCATCACGCTGACCACAGAGTTGTTTGCGAGGCACACTTCTGTTGCCTTCCTACTGACGTGTTCCGAGGGGAAATGTGGCTTGTCGGATATTCAGAGCGACAGTGCGCGATTCCCAGGCTGGGCGCCCAGGCAAACTGGAGCCTCGACAGTCACCTCTGCAGAGCAGCTGGCTTCTGATTGGCGTGACGGAGTGCCAGGTTGCCGCGACCCTGCCAGGCGCCCAATCGGCTCGGCTCTCTGTTGTTCCTGGGCTGGAGTTAATGCCAGTAAGAGCTGCCAGTGACGGGGCGGCACCGCCGCTTTTGGGCACGCCCGGTCTTTTGGGGAAATGGGGGGTTCGGGAGAGGTACGGTCGCATTTGACGGGAGGCTGCCAGAGGGCCCCACCCTTCCTGCCCCATGAATAGCTGGACAGTCCTACACATTAGTGTTCAAATACTCAGAAGTAGGAGGCACTGGTTGTTATTTTTTTTTAAAGCACTTGACACAGGCTCCTACTTCCCTTTTATTTAATCTTAAGACTTTGTGCAGATAACCTGGGTGCTTTGGCCCGTTTGGTTGCCTGCTGTGGAGGGTAGAGGGCTAAGGCGTGTTCCCCCTTCAGAGCATGGGTGGAGTTTCTTCGGGTGTCTTGCCGATCCTGATCCCTCTGCATTCGAGACGTGTCCGGGCTAATCCGAGGGCCTCCGCCGTGCCGATAATGCACCTGACAGCTTATTGAATTTAATGAATTAATGTCCTCATTTCGGTGCTGCTTTTCCTCTTGAGGGTGACCTGCGTTAAATACATTTAAACATGAGTAGGGGTAAAATGGGGTGAAGCGTTTAAGTGAGTGATGGCACGTGTATTTGTCTGCACACATTGGCCTGTTCTGTGTGTTCGCAGTAACACCAACTGCAGCAATTTTGCTGGGATCATATGAATCAGTGGAATCATGGAGATGTTTTGTCCCCCGTATTCTTGGCCAGAAAGTGTTATACGCAGAGCGGTGACCCTTGCAGTGAATTTGAACGAGAGCAGAGCTCTCTCATTTAGACGTCAGTGTTGCCGGTCTGTGCGCACGGTGAATGGGGGTGTTTCCATAAGCCACAAGGAAATTCCAGTGGGACTCCCTGTTCCGATTGTGCTGTTGCCTGTCAGGCGACTTTTAAAATTTTTTTCCCCCCTCAAGTGTACTGTTCTAGGTGAGGACACAGCTTTTTCAGGGACAGGATCCTGTAAATAATTAATCGGTAGAGCAGTTTTCCTTAGACAAATATGCGGCGCCCCCCCCCCCCCCTTAAATCCGTGTTTGTAGTGAATCGAGAGCAGGGACCAGCAGTGACTTTGAAAACATTGGGTGGTTCAACATTCTCTATAAAACCCCACGTGGCCCCCGCATAACGGTTTGTGAATCAACAGCTGTCTGGTCCAGACATGGCTGGCCTGCAAGAAAGATGCAAAGCTTCCCCCCCCCCACCCCGCCCCCATTAAGCAGTCACCGGGGGGCCATTCAGGCTCTGACAGCTGGCAGGGGACCACGTCTTGTTAGCCAGGCCAAACTGGGTAGGAGCTCTGTTCACCTGCACGGAATAGTAATCGCCACGCCGCACCACACCGGCATCATTGGCTCGCCGGTGACCCCCCTTCACCAGCCTCTGTTATTCATACGGCTGACTGCTTCTGTTGTGGGGCCGAGTCTCGCTGAATGGCGTTGCTTTTCAGCCGCGAGGGAGCGTGTCGCGTTCCCGGTGCGTCCTGCCGGACGCGCCTGTGCGTGGGCGCTGACGCGGTGGCATTCCGGACCCGCCGGCCGGCGTATCCCTGCCCACAGAAAGCGGGCTGTGAAGCAGCTTTCGTCAAAGGGGACTTTAGTGGTCGGGGGGGGGGGTTCTTCCCAATGTTCGCTGGACCCTCTGTGTTTTTCACCGTTACAGGACGGCTGGACGTCCGCCTCTTTAGTGGGCTGGGAGGCTCTTTACTTTGAATGTCCAGCATATCAGTGCAGCATAAGCAACACCCCCACCCTTTATTTACATTTTATTTTAAAATAAGCCCTTTCTGTCACTGCCCCGGGAATTTTATGATATGGTTTGAAAGTCTTCTCCAAATGTCCAGTAAATGGTGACTACAGCCCTGTGGGAAGGGCTTTTTGCCTGTGGAGAAATGAGAGATTCATCAACCTCAACATGACCTGCGGCGAATTGCCATGGAGTGTTTGGGTTCTTGCCATGCTGCGTTAACCGAAGTTTGTTGTTTGTTCTCAGGAAGTTTTTTTCATTCCCAGTCATGAATATTTTAAATTCCACTCCGTGCCCAGGCCTTGTTGCCCCGAAGGAGGAATTCGGACCTGACACTGGTATCCGCCCGGTGATGTAATGCGTACTAGCATAAGAGGGATGTGGCCCTGCCTGCTCTTTCCTCACCTAGCATGGCATGTTTGTGTCATGGTAGATTACTCGCTCCGGTACTA
Source organism: Petrocephalus schoutedeni (assembly GCA_026780765.1). Lineage (NCBI taxonomy): Eukaryota > Metazoa > Chordata > Actinopteri > Osteoglossiformes > Mormyridae > Petrocephalus > Petrocephalus schoutedeni. The sequence continues at coordinate 12,117,850 of JAODKL010000009.1, forward strand.
GGAGCAGTGAAGAGACTCTGCATCTGGGCCTCACAGTCATCCACCCCTCGAATGCGAGGGAAGGAGATTCACCTCGTGGTTGGGAGGGTCCACTGCCATTCTGCCATCCACTGCTCACTCCTAACTGCCTCCCAAACATGTCTGATGGAGTGCTCACTACCACAATGCAACGCTTCCTTAGCCAGCCAGTTAGGGTCATGTGACACTCATGAGCTGTGATTATGGTATTCCCACTATGGATCTTTAAACCTTTTGAACAAAGGGGGTCCTTTTAAAAGTCTAAACCAACACACTTGCATGCATACTGTTTACATTTATAATTAAACTCCCAAGTTAATTCTTGTGATATTTGCCTGCTTTCCAGTTTAATCATAAAATAAAATTTAGGTATCAGTATATTTGCCGACCCATTAAGTCCTGCATTCGGCGAAGGTAATAATGAATGGGAAAAAAATCCATCAGAATAAATTCCTGGTCTAGAGCGCGGTTAAGTTATTTAGGTTCCGAGGTGAATTACGCTCAAGAAAGCCACTTTTTCCCATGAAATTAAAATTACGCTATAAAAAGCAGGGGTCCTGAGAAGATTGAATCTGTGGGCTGTTTCTTCCCAAGACTGGCAGTCTGGCAGTGGCCTTAGTCAATATTTATTTTTTATTTTTCCTGGTAGCTGCACAAATGTTTGGGAGCCCAGCACAGCCCTGGTGCCAAATATATGAGCAGTGACTGATCAGTCACATGCTTGGTGCATGACAGGAATGCTCACTGCCATTTCAGTCATAGCAAAATAAAAGAAATGGGAGGAAATAATTAATGCGTTTCCAGAACCATCAGTGCCACGTGTGACATACAGCGGTTAGATATGCGGCCCATTTCAGAATAATTGGGGCCGATCAGTAGGTTTACTCATGCTTGAGCCATCTCTCCCATCATCGCTCTGTCATGGCTACAAATATGCCAGATGACAGATTAGTGTCCAACCTGGATGGCAGATGAAATGGACTCCCTGTTCTGCTTCTAAACCGCTTTCATTCACATACCCATCTGCTGAAAGTTCTATATAAAGCGGAAGCTTTAGATTTTAGGCAGAGCAGTCTGTGAAATCTGTGCAGAGTTACAAATGCTCTGAAGTACTTTTTAATTAGCATAAATGAACCTCACAGGCTTATTATTGCTGGCTCTCCTTCGTGTGCCCCGGCTGAGCGGACAGTATTGAATACTTCAGGAGCATATTGGCATTAAATCATCTGTAGCATACCTTCCTACAAGTTTCTGCCCATTCAAGTTTAAGACTGCATTGCAAAATGTTTATTAATATTTTAAATATACGTCCCTTAATAGTGCCTTAGTAGCTGTCTTGTGAGCATTGTACTGTGCCGCCTTGTGTGCAAACGGTCATGCCAGCATGCGAGTCGCGCCAGACCCAGGCTGGCTGCTACAGCCACCGGGCGGCCGCTTAAAGCTTTGTTTATTTTTACGCAAAGTGAGCGCTGTGGGAATGCGCTCTTGCTGAGCCGTGCTCCCACGGAATAGCGGGCCGGCGCGGTGTGGGAAACGCTGCCGTGGGAGAGTCCGCGCGGCTCCCAGTGTGCCGGGACCCCCCCCGGCGCGGCGGCGCCTCGCCTAGAGGCCGCTGCCTGATTGGCTGCTCGAAGCCGTGTGATGCGGCGTATCGCAGCATGTGCGTTTCCGTCCCACACACCTACATCTATCTCGGTCATATGAAATTAATTTCGCAGTTTGTCTAATTACGCCAGTCGCTCCTAATATTCATTATCAACTGGCCCCTTGACAATATACATGCGATATAATCTCTGCCTGACAGGTCTTTGCCCAAGTGTGTCAACATCTGCTTGTAGCAGTCTTTCACTCTGGGCTTAGCCCATCTATATAGAATAGTGATAATTTATTAATCCCCAAGAGGGAATTCTTTTTGCGTACCCCACCTTGCCCTCTATATTTGGCTCTTTTCCACTCTCGCCAAGAACCGAACCATACCCTCGCTGTACCGTGAACTGACTGGCACGTGTATTTGAACTGACTACAAATTTCCATTGTAAATTGTCAGCCGTACCAACGCTGGCATGGCCCTCCTTATTAGCGTGCCCAAATCAAGCGGTCATCGAGGAATATAAATTCCACTACTTTATTATCGTTTGTGGCTTTAGCCTTTTCGTTGTCTCTGGGGAAAACCTTTTACGGTTTTCAAATCCCTGTTTAATGGGGACATTGGTGCTCCGTGTTTTAGTTTTACCATGCGTAGGGTGACCAGATAATCCCTGCCATCCCGGACGCTTTGAGCTACTTCAGGTTTTATAAACTACTTTAAACCCAAAAGGCTCCTGTGCTCGGCTAAATAGTTCAGTTCTTCTTGTGCTTTTACTGGCTTGTTTCCTTGATTTGAAAGACGCATCCAGCCGATTCGCATTAACATCCAGGTCCTTTTGATTGAAATGGTAGTTTGCAAATCCTGTCCTGGCTCCGTGTGCGGGATGACATGGATCTGGTCACCCTAACCATGCGCTCACAGAGGCGGCAGTGAGAGTGTCAGTGCTCACTCTGGCCACCCTGCACAAATGCTGCGGAGCCCTCTGATGTCATGGAGTGGGCAGGGACAAGGCCGCTCAGAATGTGAGGCTCTGCGAACTTCATAAGGAGGCCGCGAAGCAAATACGGGTGTAGTTTATATCTTTGTGCCGACTGTCGGTAGGATTTCATTTGTTAAAGCACATGAAATTATGTTAAGACAAACACTATTGTTATAAATAAATAACGGTAACGTTACCGACGATTTGCATTATTTCGCATGCAATGGTGCCAAAATTAGTCTGCGATTTATTTTGTTTTTCACTAAAACATATTATGCAGTTCACCAACTCATCTGGAACACCAGTAATTTCAGACACCTTAGTCTATTCCTGATTTTTAAATTTGTCCCTCCGCGCAAACTGAAACACGTCATAAATAATGTAATAATATACTATACCTTAGTACTGAAAGTCCCTTTTTAACATGTATATTTGTACTGAGTTGATGCAGTTTAAAAATGCATGTCTACATTTGTAAACAAAAGTCTGTGTTCCGCGGAGCTCTCTTTAGCGGAGCATTTCTGCATTCCCATTGGTTTGCAAACGGCAATGGCACAGAGAAAAACATCCAGACTGGCAAAGACATGTGGAGAGAGTGCTGCCGCTCATCTCCAGTCACTTCCTGTTTTAGGCGATACCTGCCAGCAAGCAATTTCACAAATTCAATTAGCCTATTACTTTATCGGATCTATTTATCGGATTTAATTATCGGAGCAATAAAAATTCTCATTTTACCTCATATCGACCGATAGATTCTGTCCGATAAATATCGTACATCCCTAATACATTCCATTATTAGTAGTATTGCACATATTACACGTGTTGATGCATAACTTGGAACTTGAAAATTTACAACTACACACTTAAGGTACGATAGAACAGCTGAATGGAATGGATTCGTTATGCAGATTTCCGCAAGCTAATGCTAATTCCACTAGTGTTTGATGCTAACATGGTGATTGTCACAGACATGCTAGCGGAAACTGGCACATGGTAAATCATGGCCTGCACCATGTAAATAAGCATCTGTTTTGTTTTTCGTCACCGTCGCTCTCAAAACCCAGCAGTGCCTATACCTAGTTGACCCAAAGAGAGCTGGAACCACACTGTAACTAGTCTATCTTCATGGTATGGCCTGGTCCCTGTATGCCAGGGGAAAAGTGCCATATGACACAGACAGACAAACACACATACAGGTGACAGCTGGCGTGAGGGTCTGAGCCCGGGGTCAGCCAGCGTGCAGTGCCCCTGGAGCTGGGGGTTAAGGGCCTTGCCCAGGGGCCCAAAGACATGTTACTATTCCGGCAAGGCCAGGGCTCAAGCTGGCAACCTTCCAGTCACAATCATGGAGGCTTAGCCTGCTGAGTGACACACTGCCCCCAAAGTTACAATTTGTGAGTTCCCTAGGAGTCGAACCCCCAAGCTCTGCGGTGTTAGGGGAGCACTCTGTTGCACTACAGGATCAGACCTTTAACCTTCTTTCAGATTTCTCTGAATATTCCCAGGTAGGTCATATTAAGGGTGCAACCTTTGGGCTTTGGGTCAATATTTTTTAACCAAATAGACTTTCTGTTGTCTTGGTACCTGTCAGGAGCAATGGAAATGGAATGAATGCTGAACGCAAACTGGGAACGCTGGTCATATAGGACTTTACTTACATTTGTATACTGATGCTTTCTGTAGATGTTTCAGTGGACAAGTTTTTTTTTTTTATATATATATATATTTTTTAATCCATGAATCTGACTGTAGTCATCAGGCAACTCTGCTGCCTAGTATGATCTCACGTTTTGAGTATGAATCCCTCAATAGGCAATTCTCATCTTCTAGAAGGTCCCACCTTAGCATTTTATACCAGCGTTCAGTCAGGAGCAGAGTGGGTCGGCACATTTACAGCAGAAATGGGTGTGAATGTACCCATCTGCCTGGGCCTTTCAGTGGTTTGATATTGGCTTATTGGCTTGCTGATAACTGGGTAGTCCGATTTAATGGTGTAATAGGTTTTATCAATGTGCTTTTTTCTTGTTGTCAGATTACCTCTCAAGCTAATCTTATGAATCCATGATATCGATCCTGAGAATTATTGTATATGTAACTGGAAGAAAGACTAAGGACACCAGGAGCTGTTTACAAAAGTTACTGTAACTTCAATCCAATGAATGTTGCCGTCTGGCTACAGTTAGCACTTTTTTGACTAGGGCATTCTTTCATTACTGTTTCCTCGTTGAGTGAATCATATTTTAACGAAGCCCGATCTTGCATAATAGCCAAAGTCCTAGGGGCACATAGTCAGATGTACTGTACGTGTTTGTGGAACGGCGTGACTCCGGAACAGTCGTCCTTTCAGCCCGCATGAGTGGGAGCAAAGGTTAGTGTGCAGTTAGATACAATAGGGGAGAATGGAGGGCCAAGGCTCATCTCCTGTTTCACCACCAAACTTGCTAATGGGTATTTATTTGGTGACTGTTATCATAATTCCAGCTTTTATGTGACACTGGACATTTGTCTATATGACTGTTTATCTTGTGACGTGAGGAAGTGCGTCTATGGCGCGAGTAAGTGTGCTTTGTAACGTTCATGCTTCGGGTGTGTGGGAGGTACGGTCACTGGTTCCCTCACGTGTAAAGGCCATCATACCGTTATGATTGCAGGTCACTGTTCCTGGAGCATGCTGGGTAATGTTCTGGATGGTCATGTGACCACAGCAACACTCTGAAAGCTTAGTCATTGATGGGACAATTACATTTTCCTCACATTTGCTGTGTTTTTGCCATGTTTCTGATGTGGATTTTCCCATGCTGGGTGGTGTGTCATTCGTTCCTCGATATCGACTTGCTCCTCCGCAGTGGCCCTTCGGGGCGAGGTTGAGGTTTCCGCAGACGCGTGGGTGTGGCACAGAAAGCCCGGCCCTGCCTTTCGTGTCAGGCGGCCCCTCCCAGCCTGACAGAGCCACAGCATCCTCATACACCCAGGAGGGGTGCCCTGTAGTGGTTTCACGTTATAATTTCTTTCGGGGTAGTGAAGTGTTCCTGCTTCACCGAAAAGGAAGCCTGTGCTTCAGACTCAAGCGGTGACTCAGCAGCTAACCCTCTTTTCATTTTTGGTTTCAGTAAATAAACCACTCACTGCAGAACGTTGGGGTCAGAATGGCCATCAGCTCATCCTCTGTGGCGGGCCGTTTCTTTTTGTGACTCCCTGGTTCTCGTATTTTTGGGGGCAGTGCTCTAGCTTGGCGGGTTAGGGGTCTGTGTTGGTGTCCAGATGTTTGTGGGCTCAGATCCTGAGACCTCCTGAGTAACCATGTCTCTGCTGGGCCTGTAACCCCAGTCGCTCCAGGGACTCTGTCTGCTCTCTGATACTCAATTGTTTTGTCCAACTCGTCCAGTCTGCTAAATAAGTAAATGTTTAAGGTATTTAGACTCACCGCCCCCACCTTTATATTTTTAGGCGTGTTGCGCGGCACTGCGTCCTGAGGAGTCAGGCAATTTGCGGGTCAGCAGTGCAGTGGCGTCACCACTGGGCCATTTTCCCAGAATGCCACAGGTGCCAGATAAAGGAGCTGACCTTGTGCTGGTACCCCACGCTTCGCTCCCACCTGTATATGCCTCTGTGTGTGCCTCATAAGAGAGCTGGATGGGCTATGTGAATACTGAAGTTTCGTTGTGCTTGCAGTCTGTACCACGACAATAAAGGCATTCTATTCTATCCTTTTTTTTAAACCCAAGTGTATGTGTCTCCAGTTACAACCTGCTGGCTAGGCATTATTCAGCCATGTCCACCTATCCTGGCGCGCCACCTCACGCAGATACTGTTTTACCTCGGAGCGGGGCCCAGACGTAACTAGGGGGCGCTAATACTGAGCCCTGGTCTCCCCGCCCGCTGCATAAATTGTCCCGAGAGTGGCGGTGCACTCTCCACACCTAGGGCAAATGCCTTTACTGAGGTGCCGGCTCGTGGGAGTTTCCCAGATTGTTAGGCAGATTTTCTGATCTAATCTGCAGTGTGAATGACTCATTGGTGTGTGCAGTTGCACTGACCTCTCTCTCTCTCTCTCTCTCTCTCTCTCTCTCTCTCTCTCAGGTATCTGTATCAAATGTGGCAAAGGCGTGTATGGAGCAAGTCAGGCCTGCCAGGCCATGGGAAACCTTTACCACACCAACTGCTTCACCTGCTTCTCCTGTGGTAAGACCATCTGACTGACCGCCCGCCCACTGCCCTGCCTTGCTGGCTGAGGGTCAGGATGCTTTGCCTTGCGCCCGTTCTGTTTTCAAGAACCTCTGTCTTGTGCCCTGCAACATGACATTAAATGTCATCTCGCAGTTTTATTTAGCTTAATCCTGAGGGAGATGTTTCACTAAGTGTGTGTGTGTGTGCGTGTCCGTGCTTTTGTGTGTCTTGCTTTTAAACCGAGTAATTGAGCACTGTCCCACTGCTACACTGATGTTTTGCTTGCAGATACAGGCATGAATGAATTTATATTTCACACTTGCAGGAGCTGAGATTAACAAAAAAATAAATAAATTCCGGTACATTTCAGAAGAATTTTGCAGATGCGTTGCGCCCCACTGTTTATCCCAGAACAGCCAGGAACTTCTTCGGCAGCCACGCTTAAAAGCCCCACCGGCACAGAGGATCCACCCAAGGGTGGTGACTAAGAGGCCCGTCTGGCGCGTGCGCCCGCCTAAGCCACTGCCAGTCAGACTGCATGGGGGGAGCATGCGTGGGCAGGCGGGCGGGCGGGCGGACGGGCGGGCAGCCTCTGATCCCTCAGGGGGTCCTTCACATGTCACATGGGACTCTCAGGCACAACGGCAACCCAGCAAAGCTTGACAAAAAGAAATGCCATTTCTTTCATCGCTTCCATTTCTGCTGCAGATTTGAGGAACACCTGTGACTACACACGAATGAGGTGTGAATGTAACATGGCGAGGTTGAGGATGTCCCAGGGGGACGATTCTCGTTGGTAGCCCACGAGCCCTGCACGTTGGCCCTTGCTGTGATGCCCATTTCTGTTCCTCCCCACAGTTTTATTTACCTCCCCCCCATTCACAAATGAAGTCCCTCTCCTTTTTCTCTCCCTGTGTCCCACTGCTCTGTTCACCTTCCTGCACAAGGTTTTACAGTGAGCAGAAACTTTGCAGCCTCCCATCCCAGTGGGGCTCTGCTTATAAACACTTAAGCGACATTATTCACTTGAGATGCTTTCAGTAAATGTCCAGTGACAGGTACACTGGAGTCTACGTTATGGGGATTCATCGATTAGTTGCATTGGCAGAGCAGTATAAGCTGAAGGAGCCTTAGTACAGCAGATATTGATGACAGTATTAAGGTGCATGAATCAGAATTAGAGAGGTGCTTTCAAATGTTAAATTATCCAGCAGTGCACATTTCAGTGAAGCAGTCACTGACTGGCTGATTGGCTGGTACATGAATTGATTGCTTCTCCCCATAGGCTAATGCCTGAGCCAATCTCTCTACACCATGCCGCTTTAGCACCGCGTGGTTGGAGGAGAACAAAAGTCTCTGCCCAAAGCTGATATGCATCTCTTTAGTAATAAAAACAGGCAGATCTTTACTGTGTCTATATGCTGTTTCTTTAACAAATTAATCATAGACAATTTTGAAGTAGCATAATAAACCTTACAAGAGACATTTTTATGAAGAGCAGTGCTTTTGACTTGAGAGCATAAGGCTGGAAGAGCGTGCGAACAGGAAAATGAGTACAGGGCTAATGTTCAGTAATGCTGAGTGCTTTACTGTAGAACTGTTATTTTTAGATGAGAAGCAGGAACAGCATGTTAGCTCTTAAGTTCATTCATTTACTTTAGCAAAATCCTGCTATGTAAGTCGACTTGGAGCAAGGCAAACTGCTGCATAATATAGTAACAGGTTAACAACCGTTTGCCTCATGTCTTGTTACCCTGTGTCTGTCTGCAGGAAATGCGCAAGTAAACATCTAATTGTGCTTAGTACTTGTACCAGCAAATGACAATAAACCTTTTCAATCCATTGAATGAAGATGTAATAACCAATTTAAGTGCTTCATTGGGGCGACGGTAGGCGGTGACATTTGACTCAGCCGGTACGTTTTGCCAGAGAAGCTTATATATTTAGGGTAAGAGGGATGGGTTAGGTTTCAGAGGAAAGGTCTCTGGTTCATCAGTATGTTATGTAGTAAGTGCTTCTGTATTGGTGACCTAGTGATAGACACAGAAGGCAGATGCTGCTGTGACTGGGGTAGGATACAGAGGGCCTGTCATAGCTCAGGTCTAACTCTCCTGGATCTGTGTTTGCCCTTCTACTTTGTAAATGTGCCCCCCCCCCCCCCCCCCCCCCCCCCCCCCCCCCCCCCCCCCCCCCCCCCCCCCCCCCCCCCCCCCCCCCCC
>JAODKL010000009.1:12126920-12143049 GCA_026780765.1 Petrocephalus schoutedeni
GGGCCCCCCCCCCCCCCCCCCCAAACACACGCACGCACGCACACACACGCACGCACGCACACACACACACAGTTTGTATTCCTATCTTACTGAGCACTGTCCATTCATGTCTATGGGGAAAAACCCTAATCCCAGTCACAACATCCTTAACCCCTACCCAGCCCTCACCTTAATCATAAGTAACCGAACAAATTACAAGACTTTTGGCATTGTTCGTTTTTTGATTGCATTCATAGATTTTTACAAAATGAAGTCTGTAGGACCGAATAAATTACCTCTCTAGTCCCTTTTTTTGAACATTTGCTCTACTTGTGAGGTCCTTTGGTCCTTATGAGTATAGCAAAACCTGTACACACACAGATTAGATATCTATAGCTTTTAGGCTCTTTATCAATTTGGAGAACTGTGTCTCTCACACACACACACACATTGCTTCATGCTCTGCACAGCGCCACCCACTGGATATCTGAGAGTAGCACGGTATTTGTCTTCCAGACTGAATGCACAAACCTGTTTATAGGTTTTTCCCCCCCAATAGTAACTTCTGTCAGTGTGTGAAGGTGTTTTTATTTTTAGGAACCTGTCTTCTTAGGAAGGTCCCATTTGTTTGTGATCATAGTCCTTGTGTCTCACAGCATGTCTTTTGCGTGCCCATGGAGACAGGAGTGTGGGGGGGGGGGTGTGTTAAGGAGGCCATGATCAGATAGCGGAGGAGACCAGCAAGCCTGTACTCGCCTAGGGTGCTGGGGGTGAGACTCCCAGCTGTGGGGAGACCACAGGTCCTAATGAATCATTGGCATCATATCCTGTCTGAGGCGCCCGGGCATCTCCCTCTCAGCCACGGTGTCTGTGTGTGATAAAGACTTGCCTGTTTTGGCCAGTGGTGTGTGTGTGTGTGTGTGTGTGTGTGTGTCCGTGCGCGCGCTGCCCCCCCCCCCCCCGGCAGTCCTTCTGTAAGGTCACACAGTCTGCAGAGTGGTCCCGCTGTACGGCATGTCAGAGTATCAGGTCCATTATAGAGCAGGAGCTTCCGTATGTGTTGGTGTCGAGCCCCTCGCTGCATGAACTGTCTGTTTGCTTATGTAATCTGCGCTCTGCTGGGGAGCCACCCCTTCCTCACTGCAACATCAGCATGAAAGCTCTGAAATACTCAGAAGGCGTGTCGAGCCGCGCAGCCGCCAGGATGGGGATGTGGTTCTGGTTCCAGCTCGGTTCCGGTTCCGATGTGGGGTCTTGGGAGTTGCCAGCCAGTCCATCAAGCCTGAATCGGGTAGGGGCTGGAAGAGCAATGCTGCAGCACGTCCCTAGTTTGGGTTCCACCTTTGCCACATTCTCTTCCCCAGTTCTAGATTCTCAGGTTCTCATTGCCTTGTTTCTGCCACGTGTCTGTCATGTTTGTGTTTGGAGATCCCCATGGGTCCCTGGAGGAGGGTTCTCCCCATGGCCTTCCCGGCGTGTGTGTCCCTGTCAGCCATCCACAATGAGACAGCCCTTCTCCCCTCTCTGCCTTGCTCCTTTATGTGAGCCTGCTCCCTTTACCCCAAAGCTGTGCTGTCAGATTCTCTCTAATCAGACTAACGAGTGAAGCCTGAGTTCTAACAGCTCTTCGGTTTTAGAGTGACATACTAAGTGCCATTTGTTGATCCTGGTATGTATACTAAGTGGCTGTCTGAGCTGCATTTACCTGGCACTGGGGAGGATCCACTTCTGCCTCCCGAATCGCGTCAAGGCTACAGTGGCCTCTCTGAATAGAAAACCCTTCTGCACGCCGCTGTTGTATTGAGCTGCTATTTTTGCACATGTGGCCTCCCTGTTAGCTTCAATGAGTTTGGCCATCCTCCTCTGACCTTTCTCATTAACTAGCTGTTTTCGCCCACAGACTGCCTCAGACTGGATTTTTAATTTTATTTTTTATTTTTTTTTATTCATTGCACCATTCTCGGTAAACTCTAGACACGCTAGAGTGTGAAATTCCCAGGTAAGAGTCACCAGTGGTCGAACCAGTACTCCTACCGTGTTTAAAATTACCTTGATCACGCATCTCAGCCATCCTAATGATTAGCCCTGCAACAACTGCCCCTCGTCACCCTGTCTGTTTACTGTATGTATTCAGTTGCAGCTCCACGATTCGCTGTTTAGAGGAGCAGGAAGTTTGCATTAACAAGAACGTGTATCTAATAAAGTGGCCATTTTTATATTATAGCAATATGGAGTCGGCCCCCCCTTTGCAGCATTTGCACAGCTGCCACTCTTCTGGGAGGACTTTCCGTGGGGAAACATTCATCCAGGAGAGCATTTGTGAGGTCAGGCACTGATGTTGGGTGTGAAGACCTGGCTGGCAATCTCCTTTCTAATTCGTCCCAAAGGTGTTGCATGGGGTTGAGGTCAAGGCTCTGTGCAGCCGCCCCTGTCATTATGGACCTTGATTTGTGCACTAGAGCACAGTCATGCTGGAACACAAAAGGGCCTTCCCCAAATTGTTCCCAATCAGTTGGAAGCATAGAATTGTCCAAAATGTCTTGGTATGCTTAAGCATTAAGAGTTTCCTTTACTAGAAACTCTGGAAAAAACAACCCATCCTCCCCCAAACTTTACAGTTGGCATGATGCAGTCAGGCAGGTAACGTCCTCCTGGCATCCGCCAAACCCAGACTCATCCGTCAGGCTGCTAGACAGAGAAGCGTGATTCACTCCTTGAACGTGATCCCACTGCTCCATAGTCAGTGTTGGCATGGCTTATGCCACTCAGCCCAACGCTTGCATGCAGCTGCTCGGCCGTGGAAGCCCATTCCCCAGGCTTTGTGCTGGGGTTAATGCCAGAGGAAGTTTGGAGCTCTGCAGTTATTGAGTGAACAGAGCACTGATGACTTTTACGCACTATGCGCCTCGGCACTCCGCGACCCTGTTCCCTTGCTTTACGTGGTCTGCCACTTTGTGGCTGAGTTTCTGTTCTACCTAAATGCTAACACTTTGCAATAATGCCACTTACAGCTGACTGTGGAATACCTAGCAGGGAAGACATTTCACCAACTGACTTATTGCAGTGGTGGCATCTTCTGACAGTACCACACTTGAATTCACTGAGCTCTTCAGAATGACCCAGTCTGACCCGCAAATGTTTGTAAATCTGACTGCATGGCTCAGTAGTCCGATTTTATACATCTATGGCAATGGATTTGAATGAAACACCTGCATTCAATGATTACAAGGTGTGTCCCAGTACTTCTTCCTGTATGTATGTATGTATATATGTGTGTGTGTGTATAATATATAGTATAATATATGTATATATGTGTGTGATATTAAGTAACTACCAGGTGCGCTACTGTGGCTCTGCTGCCATCACTTATTTGAGCTTCTGCTCATATTACTTTACATTACAGTACTTGCATTACAGTACTTGCATTACAGTACTTACATTACTCATCCCTATGAGATTCTGACATGTTACCTGTAACGTTAGCTGGCAACCACCTGGAGTCTCTTACTGCAAATGTAAATGTATTACCAAACTCTGTTATGTTATTAAGCATAAGGTATGAATGGTATTAAAGCATATATTGATTTGATTTGTCCAGCGCAGACATGTTTTATTAGATGCTTTATTTTTAATGTCATATTCTTGCCGCAACTGTGTTATGAATACTACGTTTTTTTTGTCTTGTATTGTATAATGAATCATTTGCCATTATTTTGAAAAGTAACATTCACCTTCAATAGAGCAGCCGTACTCAAATAGTGCACTTTATATCTCCAAATTGTCATTGCAGATGGATGCAGAGAAAGCACATAAAAGTACATGCATATTGGCTCCAAATATCGGGCATCGCCCCCCAAATAACCAATATTGGTCAACCTCTTTATTTATATATAATATATTATATTATATTATATTATATATTATATGATATATAATATAATATAATTAATATATAGCACGCGCACAGTCTATGTATTCCTATCATTATGGGGACACTCCATTCATTCCTATGAGCATAACCCTGACCCCAACTATGACACCCTTAACCCCTACCCTATAAGTAACTAAGCAGAATACGAGACTTTTGGCATGTTTAGTTTTTTGATTGCAGACAGATTTTTATATAATTGAAGTTATCCTTGGGAGGACTGAAAATGTCCCCCCAAGGTAAAAAGTAGCAGGTTTTTATCACATTTTGGGGACATTGGGTCCCCACACTGTAATAATTACAAAGCCACACACACTCACAGCTCTGGAAAAAATTGAGACCACAGCAACATTTTTTTGTTTCACTCATTTCTCAGTTTATGGGTGTCTGTGAATAATATATATTTTTTTCTCAAACTGCAGCCTGGCTCTTCCCTGCTTCTCATTGATGAAGGGCTTCTTCCTTGCTTTATGGGTTTTCAGTCCTGCTTCTCGGAGCCCGTTATGACCTTGTCCTAGCCGTGCACTTCACACCACTTAATGTTTCCCATTCCTTGTGAAGGTCACTTGAGGTCATCCTCAGATTCATGCGGCACTGCTGGATAAGCTGACAGTCACCTCTGGCATTAGAAAGTCTACCTGGCTGGTTTCTGGTCATACCCAGTGTCTCCTGCTTTACCTTGTGCCTGTGTACTGCTGTCTTAGAAACTTTGAACCTGGAGCAGAACCAGGATTAAACCTGGATCTAAAAATACAGATTTTTCAAAAAATATAGAGCGGTCTCATTTTTTCCAGAGCTGTCTTTGTGTTCGTGTGTGTGTGTATATGTGTGTGTGTGTGTGCATATATATATCAGTGTTGTATACTTTTCTTTCAAGCATGTGCACACATTATCTAATGGAGGTATCCGCTTTTAAATTTTAATCCATTTTAAATTGTAATCTTTTGAGGTATTTTCTTGCCATTTGTGAAATGAGCGTATTGTTCCCAACTGCTTTGTTGAATGTATTCCAGAGTCCACATTTTTGTTTATTTGTATGACATCCTGTGTTGTGGCTATTTTAGACACAGTGAGTCAGGAAGAAGTCTTTTTTTTTTTTTTTTTTTTTTAACTGATGAAATGCCTGAGTTTGTCTGTCTTGAAGCTCAGTGGCCAGTGTTAGGGGAGCGATTATGTTGATTTCCTACAGTTCTGTGCCAGAACATTCCAGGAAAAGTCTGTTTTTGTGTTACCTTTAGCCTAGTGAAGTATACATTTTAGGTACACCTAAATTGAATCAGGCTGACGTGTGCCTTTTCTGGAATAAACTGAAATAGTAAAAAAATATATATATGCAGTCAGTGGTGCCCCGCTTCCTGATCGTGAAGCGACTTCAAGGTCCTAGATCAGGCCCGCCGGCTCCGTAGCTGCAGGCCGCGGTGAGCTGACAAAGGAGCGGGAGAGAGAGATGAGTAGAGAGGGATGGGGTGTCCTGCTGGAGCCACCCCACTGAGCACATCCCCAAGCCCAGGGACGAGCTCCTGGGCGCCCATGAATGGGACAAGCCTGTGACCTCAGGCCAAAGGAATGTCCTTGTTTGCACAGGCCCTGTGGCCGTCTGGGACCAGCCCCCCACCCCGGAGCCAGTCTTTGTCCTGGTGCCTCTCCTTAGGTGCCTGCTGCCCAACTTGTAACGTTCCACTCAGTGCGTTAAAAGAATTCCAGCAAATGAGGGCTGTAAAAGCAGCTCAGATTGCGCGTTCACAGAATCGCGTTACAATATTCCCCCTTTTCTGGTGATGCTGGCTCCGTGCAGGCCTCAGTGCCCGCAGACCTACATTTCTGACATTTTATTTTTTTTAATCATTGGGTTTCGATGTCCTGGTGGAGAGAGCTTGTATTTTTAAATACTACTTCAGTTATACCTGTAACGAGCCCATTAATGGACCGGCACCCATCTACAATAAAAGGCTCCTCATGACCACCACAGGAGAAGTGTCTCCTGACGGTCCTCTTGTGCTGTTCCCTAGTGGTGGAATGAGCTGCTGACCACATCCGGTCCTCAGACTTCCTCTCTGCGTCAAGATACCCATCTGTTCCCATACTAACTTTGTTTGTTTGAATGCTGCTATGTTGCACTTACTAGCTCTTGCATAGTCTTATTAGGTTCTTACTTTGTTTATAGTTATGTGCAGTTGTACAAATGTTGTGGTAGCTCCAGCTCCGAATCTGTTTACCCTTGTGCTTTGGCGCTTGGCGTAAGCTCAGCCTAGCTGCACTTATGCCTAGTTGACTCCTGGATGGCATGAATATTTACAGCGTACTATTTGCCTCGCTTGTACATCGCTTTGGAAAAGTGTCTGCCTGAATAACGTAACCGCAGGGCATTTTGGTTTTGAGAAATCTCAAAACCAAAGGCTGAAAGAAGAATTAGAAATCAGTTGGCCATGCAGTGTATTTTTACATTATTTTTTAACAAGTTACTCATTACAGTTATCTTCATGGGTTTTAAAGATGGATTTGGATGGATTGGTTTTTGTACTATGTATGGTAGTATGGATATAAAGATCTTGTGAAGAAAGGAGAGAGTCTCAAAGGACACTACGGTACAAGTATAAATGCTAAACATACTAGAGTACACTTGCAAAGGCAGTTGTAATATTGAATGCTGTTCTCTGAAATGTGTTCAGAGACAGTCGTGGCAAATCTGTATTTAAGTGGATATGATAATTAACTGCCTCACAGTCTGAACTGTGTCAGCCAGGCTGAGCTTCGGATGGCTGGAAGCAGAATTTAACTCTTGTCGTTTTTTTCTCTTCATTGCGTATAGTGTTGGTCCCGATACACTTATGACACTGAGGGTGAGAGTGGGGATGGGAGGGGGGCACCCTCGGATTCTTCTGAGAGAGCTGTACTGTACTGGTCAGGCATCAGCTTCCAGTGTAATGATCTTTCTTGGTAATTTCCAGTCCTTCTGAAACCCAGGTTACAGAATCTACCATGTGTAGCCTTTGAAGTAAAAATCCCAAATCGTGCTCCTGACATGTTGTGCCATCTGTCGAAATTTATTTTTTCTTACCAGCTCCGTTTCCCGGTAGTGACATTAGTTTCATTTAGTCCAATTTGGGAAATAATTATTTAAATTGGTTGTTTGTGTGCATATGGCTTCCCTTCTTAGACCAGGTGCTTCCTCTTGAGATTTTGTGCAATATCATTAATCAATTCATTAATGAAACCACAGCACTTGAAAATTATACCTTAGATTTCCTTCTATCTCTTCCAGGGAGAAGGCTGAGGGGGAAAGCGTTCTACAATGTCAACGGCAAGGTCTACTGTGAAGAGGACTTCCTGGTGAGTTTGCATTTGAGCCTTACTGCAGTTGGGCTGGCCAAAGGGACTGTGTTCTCCAACTCTCATCTGCTCTCCGGCTTCTTTGGTCCAGTTTCTTGAGGATGAAAAACTAGGGGTTCTCTGGTGGCCAGTCAAGGTTCTCCTTATAAGAGAACTGGGTCACACTTTAGGTGTTTTATGAAGTAGTTGTGCCATCTTTGTGCAAGTGCATGCTCATGGTTGTGCCTGGTTGTATTTGATACTTGGCAGCGCTGGGTTAGATTAGCAAACCTACCATGTGTTGCTTAACTAAGGCCCTTCACAAAGTCCATTGTACAAGGATGTTTGCTAGGAAATGGGTTAACGGATTACACACATTTGGTACTGATTGCTGGGTCTAGGATTTTTCCACTTGGTGGACTGGAAAGAGGAGAATATGAGAATCTTATGGATGGTGTGTTCTTCAGGGTGGTAATCATGGCTTTGTGTCAAGGTTTATAGAATGCAAACAGATGGTTCAGGTGTGGTGGGGCTGTATGTGACCAGTGCCTCCACCACCACTACCACCACCACCACCACCTCCTCAAGGTCATGGGAGTCTTCTGGAGGACTCACTCTGGGATACTAGCCCAGATGGACAGTCTCCTTAAAAATACATTGAAGGCATGCTTTCAGATGTAGGAGATAGTAGGCGCTTTGTATTTGTGAGGAAAAGGTAAGGACAGAACCGCAGCGTGGAAACCTGGTCCATTTGAATGGGATTGGCCAAGTCCTTTCTGGACCTTCAAAGTCACTTCATCATTTAATTGTAATGCTTTTTATCTTTTCATAGATTGCCGATTTAGTGTTATGTCCTCTTCCAGAGCTTTCCGAATGGTGCCGTTGCATTTGTGAACGGGACGTGCCGAGTATTCAGTGCCGCCTTCTCTCTCTTGCAGTACTCCGGCTTTCAGCAGACGGCAGACAAGTGCTTTGTCTGTGGGCATCTCATCATGGAGATGGTAAGGGGCTGACACCAGTGCCTGAGTGTTGCCGTGCTCCATGTCCCCTTGACCCGCTCCACAGATGGCGGGCGCAGGCCAATACATTGTCATTCAGTAACTCAGCTGTTTTAAGTCACTTTAAATCTTTACCCATTTATGCAGCTGGATGTTTTCTTAACCAAAGCACGCCGGGTTAACTTTTTTTTATTGGATAGTAGAATGGAACCATCAAGTCTAGCTCTGGTACCTACCGATTTGTCTGCTGTGTGTGAGTGTACACTGTTTTTCTTCAGTCGATCTATCGGTGTTGCTTTGTTTTGAAAGACCTGACCCCCACCCCATCTCCTCACAGATCCTTCAGGCTCTCGGCAAGTCTTACCACCCAGCCTGCTTCCGCTGCGTCATCTGCAACGAGGGCCTGGATGGGGTTCCCTTTACAGTGGATGTGGAGAACAACATCTACTGCGTGAAGGACTACCATACGTAAGCCCATCGACCAGGCCATCTTACCTTCTGTTGGCTAGAATGGTCTCTTAAAGACCCTCTGATATTTACAGCACATAGTACTGGACTCTCCCTGTTTGGTCTCCGTTGGGCTCCACATGTACGATTGTGGTGAGCACTACAGGTCTGAAGGACATGCTGTCGTGTCTCACTGATGTGTTAGGATCTGTTCGTCTGGCCACAGTTAAAAGGCCACAATTAGGTTGCCTTTGGTTTTTCCACCTGGTCACATGGCTTGTCAGCGAAGGTGTTTTCTAAGGTAAAAGTAAGTTAGGTGGGAATTCCCGCAGACGGCACATGAGAGCAGGGACCCTTCCTCCTTCAGTGAGCGCATGCAGGAGGGGATTTACTCGCCTTTTCTTTTTCAGGGTTTTTGCTCCGAAATGCGCCTCCTGTAACCAGGCAATCCTCCCTGCCCAGGTAAGGCGGCGCCCTGGCGAGCCGGTCAGGTGGTAATGAGCTGAAGCTGTGCATGAACACACATCCGGCTTTAGTGCCTGGCTCTGTGTCGGGGGCCATTGTTGGGAGAATGCGGCCGTCATTAAATGGGCAAGCGGGTACTGAAAATGGATGGATTTAGTATAATAGATTTCAAGGCAGCTGAGACAAAAAGACAGGGTGGAGGAAGCTCCCCTAAATAAGGTGTAGAATCATCTATACTCTGTATGAGTGTGTGTGTGTCTCCCACTCTCTCCTGGCAGGGATCAGAAGAGACCATCAGGGTTGTGTCCATGGACAAGGATTACCATGTGGAGTGTTATCACTGTGAGGTGGGTGTGTGTGTGTGTGTATGAGAATACGAAAGGGCACGCGTGCCGCCTTCCCATAAAGGCCTGCGAGGCAGACTGAAGTCTCCATGGTCTTGCTTTCTGCCACAAAGGCATTACTGCATTCCACAGCTACTTGGGAACCCGCCCCCCACCCGACCTTCAGATCTCAGCAAGCTGACCAAAACTGGGTAAAACGACCAACAATAAAACCACTTAGGATACCCCCTCCCCCAACAGCAGTGGGCTGCTTTGAAAGATTATAAGGACATTTTCTGGCGTAGCTCCTAAGTGATTATTATTAATCCTATCTGGAAAAAATCTAATGCAATCTTCTTATAGTCTAGATAACATGGCAAGTGTAGGTTTACATGAATTGGGCGGTTTGGTATACTTGTCCCGGCAAACGGCACACACTGCTGGTTATTCTGACTGTCTGTTTGTCTGGGGTTCATTACTGACTATCCCACCCCCCCACATGCTGTTTGGTGGTTGCTTGTGTATAGCGAGCTCATTTAATAGTTACGCCACAAAGCTTCCAACAAAGACATGAAGCATCCGGGTTCTGCAGGGCCCCGGCAAACGGAGGTGAATGGCCCACTTAGGGACATGCTTGCAGGGGTCGATAAGCCAGGGAATGGTGCCCGCTTGGGGTTTGCGCTGTGCTGACAGCCCGCAGAGCTCCGCCTCCTGAGAGCGTGCATGATCATTCTCCCTGCTGGAGAGGCTCAGTGCAGTCCCCCGTGTGTCTGCAGGCCCGTTATCAGACGGCTTGGTGGAAAGGCAGCGTTTATACACTGGGGCGTACATCTCATGACAGGCTGTTTACACACTGTGCCGTGCGCCCCGGGGCGATATCTGGCTCATTGTTAGCTTAGCCGCGGTCACACTTTGCATTAGTCACGCCGGCTAACGGTCGTGCCCGCTGGGAACAAAAGGCAGACCCTGAGTCACCGTCAGCCCAGGTGAACCTTAAACAATCATCGAAAGCAAATGAAAGAAAATCAAGTTCCTCCTAATTAGGAAGGGGGAGGGAAACAGAGGTTGCCACGCATGAATTTTTTCTGTGCTCGTTAAAAGTGTAGCCAAGCGTGAGTCACACGCCGAGGGGTGCCGCAGCATTCTGCTGTCTCAGCTGGCGCTCTTTGGACTGTGCTGGCTGCGGTCGCTTCGCTCATTAACCGCCAGCTCCGGCTGCCTGCTTAAATGGACTGGCCCTGTGCTCTTACCCCAAGCTTCACAGAAACGCAATACAAAAGGAGGCAGCGGAAAGTCACATTCCAGTGTACCTGCATTTGTGCAATTAGCAAATAAATGATCATTTCATGTAATCATTTCACCATTTCATTTCACCATTTCATTTCACCTGCGCAGGACTGCGGACTCCAGCTGAATGACGAAGAGGGGCACCGCTGCTACCCCCTCGAGGGCCACCTGCTCTGCCACAGCTGCCACCTGTGCAGGCTCAAGCCGCAAGTGCCCCAGCACCTGTCCCAAGGCTACCCCATGCATGTCACTGAGCTGTGAAGCCCCCCAGACTGGGGCTGGGGAGAGTGTGACTGGGCACAGCGATGGAGGGGGGGGGGGTGGGTGGCGGTGCCCGGGAAGGAGGCGGGAGCCGGAGACAGAGGCCGGACACTGTGTGAGAGCATGTGCTGCGGCACATCTGCCCCAGCGGGGCAAAAAGCAGGACTCAGTGTCACGACAGGGGCACCTCCTGTCACTCGCGTGCCCAGCCAGCCCCGCAGGGGGTCGTCAAAGCATCAAAGGCCACCACAGGTCAAGGCCGCAGCACTGGCCCAGCCTTTGGCTGTGTTAAGTGGAGCTCTGTCACTTCTGCTGTTTGGAGAAGGTGCCCATCTTATACAGCAGATATGACCTGCCCTTGCCCTTTAACCCTTTGCATTCCTGGGCCAAAGTAAAAATGTTTTTGTGACCCCCCCCTCGATCCTCCACGACTGAAGATGCAGCCCGAAGAGTGCCAGCTGCCGCCACAGCTCTCCTATAGGGGTGTCTGTTCCTCTGGACCAGCCCCTAATTGGGAATCTTGCACTTAAGCTGGCTTGTGATTGGCTCCCCCCTCTGTGGCACATGGTGGTTCTGTGTTTTCTTCTTGGCTATGCAAAGGAACAGCCCGCCTGCTTGTTACCTGTGCAATCCCGTGTGCTGCGTAACTCACACCGTCAATCGACATTGGTGAGGCTAACTGCCACTCACCTGGCCTTTGGCAATTTTTATGATAATATAATCTTAAATGATCTATGAGCAGTCATTAATTATAATATTCATAATGAGTTAGATGTACATAGGCTGTACAAATTTCTTTTTATAAAATTATATATATTGAGGAAGCAAAAGAATTTAATTATTTTTTTTTTTTATCGATACCCGATGGAGGTAGAGGGCAAATTAATTTTCGGCTAAGCTCTGTATGTGACATGCAGTCTTGTATTGGTCCATTGCCCCTTTCTTAACTGGGGTGAAGGGGGCAAATTCAAAAGCCTCCCGTCATTATTGGTGTCCAGATGTGGTCCGCAAATCGTTACAACCTCCATTTGATTTGTTCTGACACTGGTTTTTCGTAGCTGAGAACTGTAAAAAAAAAATAAAAATTGCTGTACAGATTCCTTCATCGTTTACCTAAACTCAACACCTTCAAGCACACACAGTGCAGTAAAACATTTTCGAGAATCGCCAAGAAACTGCTGAGATTTTTAAACGGGGGCGGGGTGGTCTTACGGGCAAGACACTGGGATGCGGGGGGGAGGGGGGGGTTGGTTACTCCACATATGGGTGCAGGAAAACCAAGTTTTTAATGTGCACGTGGCTATTGGCCATTCCTGCTTTGCCCCGCCCCACCTGCCGCTGTAGGACGAATAGCAGCTGCCCAGCGTGGGCCACTGAGAAAGTGTGCATCCATGTGCACACTTTAGTACTACTGAGCAAGAAAAGCACCATGTAGAACAGGAGAACGAGAAGGCAGAATGTGCATTAAGTGTTCTTTGCTCTAGGTTTTTTTTTTCCTGGAACCGGTAATGTATTGGAAAAGAGTCTTCAACCAGTAAGGAAAAAAAACACATTTAAATGCTTTTAAATGTCTGGTACGTTTCAGACCCATGAGGTGCGGTTATGACTCATACTGTTACTCTTGACATTTTCAGCACAGGTGAAAGCACATCACGTCTTAAAACTTTAATGCTAAAGAACTTTGAAACTGTAGTTTCTGTCAAATGATGTCATAGATGGCTGGGGAAAAAACCAGGACCCGAAAAACCACAATGTCTTTGTTTGGGAATTGTGTGTTACACTTGGAATCGCTGTTGTGTTCCATACATGTAGCTTATCTGTACAAAATTGTAGTCTTTGTCTTCAATCACAAATACAAACTCGTCACGACTCCTCCTCGGCCGGTTCGTGTGTGTCAGACATCAGCATTGTTCAGTGTTCGATTGTGTAGCTGGTTTGTCGAGGAACAGAAATGCAATGTGTAGATTTTATTTATCTAAATAAATTTCTAAAGCTATTTAATGTCTTAAAGTTCAAAAGTGTCATTTAACCATAGATGTTATAACCTGCTTTTTTTCCAATAAACTGGTTTTCTAGTTAAACGGAGTGCTTTTTTCCTCTAATGTATGGAACGTATAGGATGAGTTGTATTGAAAATTATCCTATATCTCTCCTAAATCTGTGTTCATTTTCTTTATGACGGCAGCACTCGATTACTCTCCTTTGTCTGATTTCCACTGAAGCAGCTCTTAGTTTGTCGTCTTTGCGGTCGGACAACTCGTACTATAATAATTCCCCTTCCCCTTTGGCCCTGAGGATTACAGCAATTATCCTGGAGTGGTATCGAACAAGCATCAGCCCCGGCTCGGCATGGGAGGTAATTACAGCGCGGCACGCAAGTGGACGTAAGGGCGCGTGGTTGCCGCCTTCTTGCGACAGCACCCCATATCTCACATCGATTACTGATACCACCATCTGTCACGTGGAATCACGACACGACACACGGCTTAAACTAGAATTAATTAAATAGTTAGGCTTGCCGTTTAACAGTTCTGGGATCTTCGTCGTAATTATCTTGATCATTAAATGCATTTAAGTGACTCAATGGCTGGTATATGTGTGTGTGTGTGTGTGTGTGTGAGAGAGAGAGAGAGATCTATGGGTTGGCATTGTAAACCGTGTTCCCCAGGCTTCCCTTCCTGAAGATCCAAATATCTAACACGTCAAAGCCTCCGGAAGCCATCCGGCACTCCCTCCTCGCTTCCCCAGTTCCCTGCTTTGTGTGAGTATTTCCCAGTAAGCTGTCCGCTTCCTCCCATGATCCCTTTGTCGTCTGCCCGTAATAAGGTTTGACTAATACTGTAAAGCTTATCAAATGAATCACATGAACTATCTGCCCAGATCCATATGAAGATGGGGAGCCGCTCACTGGCGTGCTGTTAATAAGCTGCCTTGAACTATTTATGGGTGGATTTGCAGATTACCTGTCTAATTGGCCTGAGATTCCTGTTAACTGTAGCACTGAAAACCTGTTTGGTTATGCAAAACTATCTGTTCCCGGGGCCTTGGCTTTGATAACATGTTTATATGCGATTTTATCAACAAAAAAATCATGGTTTTCTTATGGCCATTTTCCAGTATCTCAAAACACTGCAAGATTTTGTGTACTGAAGGCTATAAATTTCCCCCAAAATACGGTGTAAACATTTCTGTAATTAACCCACAGATGCTGTTTGTAATTAACCTAAAGAAATGGCTATCAGACAAAAACTGTAATTAAACTTTTGAGGTAAGGAGCTATCAGAGAGACAGCTCTGCTTCTTTTTATATGGTAGGATTCTTTTTGGCATACTCAGCTGAAATGCTACCATAGCTTATTTTAAGAACTGAACTTGAGTAGATAGGGGATACACTGGAAGCTCTTATGGCTTTGTTTGAAATTGCACCCATTCTTCGTGTTAAAATTCTAAGAACCCTCATCATTTTAAATTGGCATGAGATGGACAAAGTTTCAGTCTTCTTGTGGATGGCGGTTATGTTCATTTCTGTAGCCGGATCTGTAATTAGCTATATTTTGTTTCATGGAATTGTGTATGTTATGAAAAATTCAAACTAAAACTGACCATGGAAATTTAATTCTGTTTAATGAATGAACTTCAAAAATTTAATGGTATAACCTTACATTTTTTATTCCAAATGGACTAAACTATGATGAGATTGGGTAACACTGAGTATCTTCCAAAAAAGATTCTGGTTCAAACTGTCTTTACTCCATCCATCCAACCTGTCCAATGCAGGATTGTGGTGAACCTGGATTCTGTCTCAAGAAGGTGTGCTGCACCTACACCCAGAGTCAGATGCAGTATATGTGGCCCAGTGGGTTATGCCTCTCTGTTTTTGATCAGGTCCCCAGTTCAGGCCCAACCTCAGCATATCTGTGGCCACTTGAGCAAGGTCCTTAACTCCCAGCTCTCTTGGTGCCACTATGGGTGGCAGCCCTCTGCTGCCAGGTTTGCTCTCGCCTACAGAGCGTAAGATGGTGTTGGAAAAAAGAATTTCTCATGGGGATCAATACAGTATAATCATTTTGTGCTGAAATTATTATAGGTCATACTGGCAGACATCTGCAGTATGTTTGGACGTGGCACGGATAGCACTGGAGCCTCACACCTCTGGGACCAGGGTCAGAGCCTCCGTCATGGCTCTGTGTGTGTGGAGTTTGCATTTTCTTCCCGTGCCATCGTGGAGTTTCCTCCGGGTACTCCAGTTTCCACCCACAGTCCAAAAACATTGGCTAATTGGAGTTGCCAAATTGCCCATAGGGGTGTGTGTGTGTGTGTGTGTGTGTGTGTGTGTGTGTGCGTGCGTGCGTGCGTGCGTGCGTGCGTGCGTGCGTGCGTGCGTGCGTGCGTGCGTGCGTGCGCGCGCACCTTGCGATGGCTCCCCATCCTGGGTTGTTCCCTGCCTTATGCCCATAGGCTCCAGACCCCCCGCGACCCAGAACAGGATACGCGGTCTTGGAACATGGATGGGTGGATGTGCAGGTGTGTGTGTGTCAGTGCACTGAGATGGTTGGCTGTTACATCCTGGATTATTCCCTGCCTTATGCCCATGGCATCCAGGATAGGCTCCAGATTCTACTGAAAAGAACAAGCAGGTACAGAGAATGGAGGTATGGAGCAGGAAAGGAAAAGTATGGGTGGAGGCAGCTTAGGCACTCCCTCAGACTGTTGTATGGGCAGCAGCTAGGCCTCTTCCATGTTCCTCAATGAACAGCCTTCAGTGGCAGTTGTTGTTTTTTTTTTTTTTTGCTGCAAGCATCTGTTTTATGTCAGGCGGAGAGACTAAGACTCATCTGAGACACCAAGGACCCTTTGCTGTCGTCACGCGAGACCTCCTGATGGCATTTACTCAAATATTAGCAGGAAATATCGCCCTCTGTGCTGCCCCATAATCATTCAGTCATCTGTAGACGGTAATTTCTGTGCTATTTGTGATGTGCTTTATGCACAAATTATCAGCAAGCTGCTCGTTTCGCTGACTGCGAGGAAGTTAACAGATTTCAGTAGCTTGACGCTGCCATCTCTCCACCTCATCCTTATGAATTTCGAACGTGCCGAAAAATCAGCTTCTGAAGGTGCTGCCTGTGAATG
>JAODKL010000009.1:12143498-12154671 GCA_026780765.1 Petrocephalus schoutedeni
CTGCCATCTCTCCACCTCATCCTTATGAATTTCGAACGTGCCGAAAAATCAGCTTCTGAAGGTGCTGCCTGTGAATGTAGCATTTTACTCTGCTTGGGAAAAGATCTCTTTAATAGGAAGAGGGTCCTTCTCTCCAGCCAGCGGTGAGTGCTGTACACTATCACATAGCAGACTTTGAAAGGCAATGAAACGTGCTGAATTCACTGCTGTCCTCATTATGCTCCCGGATGCTTATGGATAGGTATGTACAGATGGCTCGTGGGAGTTTCGTTCTGAGGGCAGAACGAAAAATGATTGGTTCACAGAGATACCCAATCAAATTGTTGAGGAGGCAGGTCCAAGCAACTAGAGGAGGTGAGACCAAGACATGTGATTGGTTGGTCTGACATCTGACAAGATCCGATTTTAGTTCTCTGAATTAATCGTTTTTTGTTCTGTCCTCAGAACATTTTTACGTAAGTAAAAGTCAGAGCTTTTATCCTATGCCTATCCATAAATGCCTACAGGAAGACATTAGAGCCAATCTGATGTGAAAGAAGCGATCAAATATGTATAGGACAGCAAGCTTTAATGGTGCCACACAAGGTTTAATTGCCATGAAATTCTAAAATAGGTATGCATTTCTAAAACAATCAGGCCTGTATCTCTTGATGAGATCCATAGAGTTTGAAGAGACTGAAGCTGGCGGATTTAAATCTGAATAAATTCAGATGTAGTGTGAACATAACTCTCCATTCATACCTTTGGCTTCCTCTCCATGCAGGAAATTAGTATGTATTGTGTGTTGAGCTGGCTCACCCAGTGTTGCATCATGTTTTGCATTATTTAGTGCATCAGTGCGGTAGACCCACTGGTGTTCTATGTATGGAATAGATATGGAGAGACGGAGCACAAAGTCAGGTCCTGGGTGCTTTGCGGTAGCCTTGAGGGTCTTTTCATTAATCAGATCTTCTCATTCAAAGCAGTCACCCTGATCACTCCTGACTCGGCGTCATACGGCAAGAAATTCAGATCAGTTAGAGCTTCATATAGGGCAGGGGTGGGCTATCTTATCCGCAACGGGCCGGTGTGCATGCAGGTTTTTGGGATAACCTTTAGGTCAGTTGTTCAAACCCAGGTGTGAGGACTCGCCTGCCAATCAGTCTTCTAATTAGTAACCTAAATGGGTTACTAATTAGTAACCTAAATAGTTTTAGTGAAAACCCGCCTTTCTAGATAAGATTGCCCACCCCCGACGTAGGGTCTCAGTCTAAATGAGCACTTAAGTTCTCAACTGAAGTATTGTCCTATTGGCAATAATTTAGCATCCTTCCTCTGTAGTTGCATTGCTTTTTGGTTTTCAGCCGTTTCCCCCAATCCGGTCCTCAGGGACCCGCAGTCGGTCCATGTCTTTGCTCTCTCCCAGCTCCCTGCCAGACAGTTCACATTTTTACTCCCTTCCAGCTCCCAGTAGGGCCGAAGGGGAATTATAGTACTTGATGTCCAACCAGCCTTGCACCTGTAGGCTATTGGCTCCAGACCCCCCACGACCCGGAACAGGATGAGTGGTTATGGAAAATTGTATGGATGGATGAATGGATGGATGTCCAACCACAAAAACATGGATTGTCTGTGGTTCCCCGAGGACTGAATTGGGAAACACTGGTTTAGAGAGAACCACAGCTGGACTGGGATTAAAAATCAACTCTGGACTTTGAAAGACCCCCCACGATGAATTTTGCTGACCCACATACCCATCAGCACACTGGGAAAATGCCCAGTGTCCCAAATGGTCAGTCCAGGCCTGCAGAGAGCCATAATATCTGCAAGTACAGAGGCAAAGATCTCTGCAGATGTCCGCTGGCAGGCCCTCACCGTCATAATGCCATAATCTGCTTGACATATTAGAAAAGTGGGAATCAGATTAGATGCATGGAGTTCTGTCTTTGAGTATAATGCCTGGATCACAGCTGCAGCTGTGGCATACAGCTGCTAGTGATGTAGCGGCGCTCTATGATACCAGGCAGACGTTCCAGCTAGAGCTGAACTGCGGTTGGCTGATCCTTACGAAGCCGATTGCACTGGTTGCCATGGAGGTGGTGTCTGCAAGCACTCGTCCCACTGGATTTAGTGCAAGCCAGAGATGATGTTATAATATATTACAGTGAGAATCTTGCATGAAGTTTGAGCCACTTATACTACTGAATATTTTTTTGGCTGGAAGAATTCTGGTTAAGTGCTTTGCTCAGAAGATCTTTGATGGATTTTTTCTGGGAACCAGCACCCTCCTTTTAATGCAGGCAGTTTCTCCCAGCAACAGGCTACCTACTGCACTATTAATTATTTGGAGATACATGGAACACTATATTAAGATGCTTAAAGTAAATAGTGTCCTGAGCCTTTTCACCCTTGCAGCCATTAAATTAAAAGCCCTATTTGTTTAGTTGTATGACCCCCCCCCCCCCACCGACTCATAATTTCTCCAGAGCAAACATGTCAAATGGGTGGCACATTGTGACCTGGTTGGCTGATCCCACCCAGGTAGGTAAATCTCTGTGATATATGAAGCCGGCAGCCCTTTTCCTGGAAAGTGGCATGAAGTAACTGATTGGAGGAAGAAATATGAACAGAAATAATTGGTCAGCATCAGGGGGAGGTGCCAGAGCCGTAGCCTATGAGAGAAGGAGAGCCATGGGACGTGATGCAGGAGAGGCTGCTGGCCATTCGGATGATCGATTAGCCGAAGTGCACAATCAGGGAGCACTTTGGTATAAAAACGGATAAAAACCAATAATGCTTGGCTGTCGTGAAGAGAAATGGGAGTGAGGGGGGTGCAGCTGGCGGAAAAATGACTGCACAAAAAAGGCACAATTCAACAAACATTGTTTTTCTTGTAAAGCTGACAAATCAAACCAAAGGGCCGGGGATGCGTACATCTGTCCAGCGGCTCCGTTATATGGCGGTGGCTGCCTTGCTGAAAAAGCCCGATTGTGGTGGGGGTCATGGCCCCAGGCCGACCTACCCAAAGATGGTCCTGACAGGGTCATCGCCATCACGGGCCAAGGACCACCCAGGGCAGGGGTGGCTCCTCCTCCAGGGCCAATTGAGACTAACCTTTATATAACTCCAGCAGCCATGGGAAACTGGTGCACAGCTTGACTTAGAAGCCCCACTCTGCGACCTATAGGGTCCCAGTTCTGTTTGGTGTGGAATGCAGAAAAATCTGGAAACTCAGGAATTTTGCATGAAAAATAGCAGGAGGAGGAAGAAGGGGGAAAAAAATACCACAAAGCACGAGAGGCCTGGACACTGGTGTTTGTCTCTGATGCATTATGGGAGTCGAATGACATTTGACATTTTGTTCCTTGCTTTATGAGTTAACAAAACGAAAGCCTGTGCAGTTCAGAGGTTCAGCTATGCAGGCGCTGCAGGCTCGCCAAGGCTTCTTAGCGCGGTGTTCCCAACCACAGACCTATTAAACATCCCAATGAACTTTGTTTTTGTTTGTCCGGCTGTTTTTTTCTTCCCCTTTAATACAATAGAGAGCTGTGAGGCACCGCGGGCGAGCTTGTGAATGAGTCTCCGAGCGAGAATTAAGCAAATCCTGGGCTCGCTCTACCGTCACGGCATCAAGCTGCACTATGCCTCCAGACTGCAGGATCGGCAATGACCGCTACTGTCAGGATTTTAGCCTAAGGATGCGTTGTTCCTGCTGGTAGTGTCCTTCAAAGCTGTTACATATACTTTAAGTATACGGTTATGCGTCATATAGCAATGTTTAGGTCAGTGACGGGCTGCATATATGATGGGGGGTCCCATGAGATTATAATGAAGCTGAGAAATTCCTGTCGCTTAGAGACGTCACAGCACAACACGGTACTGATGTGGTGATGCTGGTGTAAGCAAGCCTACTGTCCTGCCAGCTGCATAAAAGTATAGCGCATATACATATGTATGGTACGTAATACTTACTGCTCTGTTGATTCCATAACTGCAGAGTTCCCAACTTCCTCTGGCATTAACTCCAGCACAAAAACTGTGCAGCTTCATGGAATGGGCTTCCATGGCCAAGCAGCTGCATGCAAGCCTCACATCGCCAAGCACAGTGCCAAGCGTCAGATAGAGTGGGGTAAAGCATGCCACCACAGGACTCTGAGGCAGTGGAAACGTATTCTATGGAGTGACGAATCATGCTTTTATCTGGCTGTCTGTTGGATGAGTCTGGGTTTGGCGGATGCCAGGAGAATGTTACCTGCCTGACTAAATTGTGCCAACTGTAAAGTTTGATGGAGCAGGGATTATGGTGTGTGGTTGTTTTACAGGGGTTGGGCTTGGCCCCTTGGCTCCAGTGAAGGGAACTCATAATGCTTCAGCATATCAAGACATTCTGGACAATTCTTTGCCGATCAACTTTGTGGGAACAGATTGGGGGAGGCCCTTTTCTGTTTCAGCGTGACTGTTGCCCAGTGTACAACGAAAGGTTCATAAACACCTGGTTAGGTGAGTTAGGTGTGGAAGATCTTGATTGGCCCGCACAGAGCCCTGACTTTTACCCCATCCAACGCCTTTCGGATGAGCTAGAACGGAGATTGCGAGCCAGGCCTTCACGTCCGACATCAGTGCCCAAGTGCCTGACCTCACAAATGCTCTTCTGGATGGATGGGCAAAGATTCCCACAGACGCACTCTAAAAGCCTTCCCAGAAGAGCGGCAGGTGTCATAGCTTCAAAGAGGGGACCAACCCCATATCGATGCTTATGGATTTAGAACTGGATGTCCTGCATGTTCCATGTTAGCTACTAGCATTGTCTGTAGGTGTGAATGGTGAGTGTGACCGGCAATGGGTTGGCACCCCATCCTGGGTTGTTCCGCACCTTGCGCTTGTAGCTACCAGGATAGGCTGTGGACCCCTATATCCCTGCATAGGATATTTGGATGGATATTTTATTTTTTGGGGTGTTATAATCAATAACTGTTTAATAGATGCTGGCTTAAAAAGGCTAATTTTGTATCACATTTTAGAAGCAGACACACTGTGGGCAGGGTGCGTCTGCCATGGGTGTAACGCAATGGCGGCCATATTGAAATTGGTCCCGGTGACCTGATTGACATCTCGCCTGAGTGACATTCATGCTACAGGCCATTGTCAGCGGTCAAGGGGTGCTGCCACAAACAAGGGAACAAGGGAGGGGGCAACATGCCACACCCCAGGCACCACTCAGGGACCATAAGGCTCCCGGCATCTGCTCAGATGCCTCAGGTAAACCTCAGTGTGCGAGAGAGCCCTCAGCTCAGGCTTCTGCCAGGTTGCCATGGCAAGCATGGCCAAGGGGAGCCTCTCAGCCAGAGGGGGAGCTGTGATCTCGCACAGCTTACTGACAAGCCCATCCACAACGATCGTGGAATTCTCCAGTATAAAGTGTTTTCATCCAGCAAAAAAATTAAGCAAAAACACCCCTTGGACCGTTGGTCTGTAGAGAGATGTACCGCTTCCATCCAATCTGCTAATGACTTAATTACGGGGGATTATCTGCTTTTATTCGCCCCGATGACTAATGTTTGCTGTTTGCTAACTGAAGTAACCTAGTGAATTAAGCGAATAAATAGGCATCAGTCCGAGAATAACTTTGTTTTCGTATGTCTGTACAAATACATTTTCCAAGTACTTTTCTCTAAATATTTTAATTTGAAACAGAATATAAGGTATTGTTAAAGGCCGCCGTGAGAGCTTTATTAATGCAATGAAGGGAGGGTTTTGTTGAAGGGGAAGACACTAGGCCTGGGGCAGCCGTGTCATGATCACGTTTTACCTGAATAGCTCCACTGTACTGTCCAGCTGTATGGCTGATAACATCAGAAGTTGTTTGGCATGAAACATTTCTGTGATATCTCGCACTTGGTACTATTAAGGTGTAGCTTAATAAAAGCCAGGTATGTGTCACAAATGTTTGTCTCCAGTTGCAACTTGCCTTTTCTTACAGCTGCACTGCGATCATCAGCAAATCCTCTGGGAAGAGTTTCTGCTTACAAAACCCACCCTTTCAATAATGCAAACTCATGTTTTCGTGTTTCTCCCTCCTGAGTGGGGAATAACAAAGGATAACTTGTTTGGACTAATGTGTGGTTGCCAGGCAACAAGGTTGTCTAGTCCATCACCACCGTTTGAGGTTACTATTTCCTTGGCTCTGCAGGCAGTACAGGCAGGAAGACAGAAATCCTGAATGGTCCTTAATTACAGCACTGTAGTGGCACTACCTGCATAATAAGGTTCAACACAGTGAATTTTTAGGTCCTTTCTGGATCCGTGTTCCACACCCTTAGAAATTCTCACATCAAGTTCATGAAAAACAGAATCGTTTGTTTCAGATTCGACAGTTAAACCATTTCCCGGCAGTGACTGGCAGGATGCACTGTTGAACTAAAAATAACCGCTTGTGAAGTTAAATTTGAAATAAATATAGAAGCCATCTGCCTTTCCAGCCACTGTCCATTTGTCATAAGTGCGTATCCAATGCAAGGTCATGGTGAGCTAAGGACCTATCCCAGAATGCACTGAGCACAAAACAGGGAAACACCCTTAATGGGACGCCAGTCTGTCACATGACACATGCGCGCAATAACATGCAGGATACTTCAGAGACTGCTGCCTCTCAGTTTTCATAAAAAGAATATTGCTTATTGATTTACAGCTTTTCCATTTCTAAAATGTGTGTTGGCTGAAACTGGATTAAGGCTGTCTAACCTTATTTCTTCTCTATCGCTTTCAGGCTGGGGCCTGGTCTTTAAGTTTTCTGAAGCGATTGCCATCCACTGCTTCGGCGGGTGTTAATCGCTCTCCGTGTTCTCTCAGCACGACGCCGTGTAAACACGTCAGGCTTAAATGACTGGCATGGGGGGACTGGAAGCTCGGCACTTTGAGCGTTCAGTCACTGCACACTTCTTAGGGGACGGTGTTCTGCTGTGCCCTCCGGGCTGCACAAAACCAGTTCCGCCATCAAAGTATCCAGTGTCAAAACGGTAACCTTATCCGAAACCCGTAGCCAAGCCCATTCCAAGGCCGCTTTTGAGTAGGCACTTTGCCCACTCCACTCCCAGCCAATCGGACGGCTTCTGCCATACAGTCATCGCTGCGTCTCTCTGGCACCCAAAATAGGCTATTACGATAAAACTGAAACATGAGCACGGCTGTTTGACATGGCGGCGATACCAGCACTGGATCGTGGGAATCGCCCTAGAATGTCTTGGCCGTCAGCCCTTCCCATCAGCAGGGACGCTGAGATGGATGGAAGAAATCCCGGGGTCACAGGGGCCCGTTTACCTCAGTGGCAACAAGATTTGACATGAAGGAAACCACACATTTTGCTTTACCGCAGTCTCCTCTAACATTCTCTCCAAAAATAACACAAAAACTAGATGTCATACCTTTCCACAGCTTCATTCTGATTTAGTTCTTCGGCTGAGTCTTCAAAGCTATATTTTTTTTAGGTTTATTCACAGCTAGCTTCATACAGCTATATTTTTTAGGTTTATTCACAGCTGGCATCATACAGCTGTATTTTTTTTTAGGTTTCTTCACAGCTAGCTTCATACAGCTAGATTTTCTGACAGCCGCAGGTAGCTTCCTCAAGGGTATAAGTGAATGACCCCACCGGGGATCCATGTTCAATCCCAGCACTACACAAGCAGCACTATTTTAACTCCAATGTCATTTGAACAATACTGCATTTTTGATTATATTTAGACTGAAATATGCGACTTCCTGTGACTAAATTCCCAGAAACATGATGCTCATCTGAAATACTGGAATATTCGGGCATCAGTATCTGGTATGCGTCCCTCAAAACCAAGGCAGGATACCACAGATTAGATTGGGTCATAGTGTTTTTTCACAGTATCAGTGCAGACAGATAAACTAAAACTGTCAAGTGTGAATATATGAGTGACTATGTTTTTAAACATTTAAAAAGTGAATGCACACTAGACCAGCATATGTTGCAGCACTGGAATTAGGAATTAGCCCCTAAGAACTAGCCCCTAATTTGCTAACATCAGTTTTCTGTCATTTTTGTCGTACTCCAGCAATTGTTCGAACCAGTTCATTTCAGCTTGAGGGAGGGACCTATTCCAGCCTGCAAGGTCTTATAATCCTGGGCCGCCCTAGCCAATAGCTTAGTGCATCACTCCACCTAGTGGTGTACAGAGGGGTTGCAGCAGTATATTCCAAGTGCCCACCAAACTGAAGTGTGACTATGTCATGCACAGCACGTTCAGAGTGTCTAGATGAATAAACTGAGCAGCCAGAGGTAACAGCACACAGTTCACAGTCACTGATGAGGATGGAAGAAAAACAAATCACAACAGTGGGCTCTTTAGCATGTAAACATTTACTGTGGTCGGTCATAATGTTAACTATGGAGCCAGTGGAATGGGAAGATGGGGGGGGGGCGCGCACATTTTAACATCTCTCACCTACAAAAGGTGACCATGGCTTCTTCCTTATCGCTTACAAGTACAGTCAAGACTCACAATACACAGACACAGACTGTTCATGACAAAGTGCTTTTCCTCAGTTACAACTACTGGGCGGTGCTGGATAAGGTGTCAAAGAACTGATTCTTATTGGGCCGCTGGGCCCTGGTGCATGGAAGGGGGTGGGGCTTAAGCATAGTTTTTCTTGAAGAAGCTGATGAGGCCGTTGGTAGAGCAGTCGTGCGTGTGCACCTCCGCCGCATCCTGCAGCTCGGGCTCAATCTTCTTTGCCAGCTGTTTCCCCAGCTCGACCCTAAAAGCCAGTAGTCGGGAGTCACCTTAGACACCAGCCAATGAAATTCTGCTCTCTCTCTCTCTAATTTCCATTTGCCACACCAAAGGCATTCAAACAAAGCAATTCTATTTAGGTTTCTTTGCAAACCAACTTCTGTAAAATACTCACCCCCACTGGTCGTAACTGTTGATCTCCCACATGACTCCCTGCACAAAGATCTTGTGCTCATACATTGCTGCAAGGGAATGTATTTGAGGTTTTAATATGTGCAAAAAAACACCAAAGTCATGGTTATGTGGGGATGCAATTTTAACAATTACCTAAAACGAGTCAGTACTGCCGGGGTGGCCAGTCTTATCCAGAAAGGTTTTTACTGTAACTCCCTAATACTAACTACAGGACTGATTGGCTGAAGAGTTCTCACACCTGGGTTTGAATAGCCAATTAAAAGCCTAGTTCACGTGCGATTTAGTGTGCTCCCAGGCTGGGGGCGGTTGTCCGCACGGCCGCTTGTGTTCATACTACATTTGACCGTGGATGCGGATGGTCTCAGTCAGAACATGCGTACTGCAAGTATATTCCTCCAGACCAGCAGAGGGCAGATGTCATCTTGGTCTGAACAAAGCTTACGCAAAAGCAGGAACAGAGGTTTATAATGGCAGGTTTCAAGTCTTCTCAAGAACAACGATACAAGCCTCTCAAACTGAGCTGCTTTTGCTTCTGGTGATGTGTGGTCTAGTAGACATGCAACGTTTTGGGGTAAAACTATGTAACAGATGTGGGCTCTCTCTTGCAAACAATATAGACAGTAAATGTGTTTAATATTTACCATCTGCCTCTGCCAGATCACGCTACTCATTGAAAGTACTATACGATTCTTGCAATTAAATACGATTTTTGGGTAGAATTAATAAGTGAATTAATAATAAGACACAGGTGGAATATATTCATCATTAAAGTAATTACACAAGGTTTCAAGAGCTATTGATGTTTGTTTTGAACTAAAATTAAAAGCACAGAGTTAAAATATAGTGTAATATGGAAATGCCATGAGCCCAGTTGGACTCAATCTGCAAAACTGGCGCTGCCACCTACTGGATATACCTAGTTAATGGTCTTGCACATGCAGTCAAGACCGTTTCTGTTAGACATAATCTAGGCTACACATGCACCAACCACAGCTGTCTACAGCCAACCCCCTATGACGAAATGTACATCACGTCCCCTCATCCGCAACCGAAATCTCACACAAAAACAAGAAGTCTGAACTGGCCTTGTGGGTTACTTTAAAGCCTGCATGCACACTGGCCATCCCTGCAGTAGTTAAAGCTGCAACACTTAATGTGTATGGATACAGACCCGGATATCCAAATTATTAAACCCTGTACAACAGGTCTTTCCAAAGCCAGCACCCCCGCCACCTCACACTTACCCACAAGTGCCCCCAGGATATAGGGTGTCAGCTTCCTGAACACTATGGAGTTGGTAGGTTTGTTTCCTTGGAAAACCTTAAAGTACAGATTCAGAGAGTGAAACCCACATAACCCCCAGTGAGACATCACACTCATTTTAAGTTAAAGTCTCTCAAAAACAAATCCCTGAAATTTCTTTATCCCCAATTCGTCCATGTACATAGCTGAACATTTTCCAGCAGCAGTTATGCGTTCAGGCATATCAAAGACACCACAGTAGACTGCCCCATAAAATTTGGTAAACGGCCATAAATCTTGTTTCTTAGACCAACAGATCACACAGCAATACCCAGTAGAACCTGCTTGCGGTTCCGCTAGTCCCCCATGAAGCACTCACTTTGTGGGGCAGCAGTTTCTGCAGAGGCTCTCCGCTCATCCCACTGGCCTCCAACTCCTTCTGGGCCTCCTCCGCAGTCTTGCCCTTCATCAGGGCCTCCGTCTGGGCCAGGAAGTTGGCGATCAGGATCTGCAGAAATGGGGGAAGACAGTATGTCAGAAAGCTAGTCAGCCACAAGAACCACATTTTACTCACCGCACTAACTGTGGAGCAAGCTTTGGATGGTGGGCCCCAGTGCAAGATGTTTTGGGGGGGCCCTCACCTCATTACTGGACACATGTCCAAGCATTCACACAAAGCCTCTGATCCATCATGGTTACATGTTTCAGATCTCTGTGAAATAACCTTCAAGTATACAATAACTTATAGTTTTGGACAGATTAGCCCATCAGGTAAAAGTTATATCAATCATTTGGTATCCAGTGCACCATATGCCCAACCTTCCTAGAAAGACCTGCTGCAGATTCTGCCCACAAACTCATGGCACTGGGTGTAAACATGGCACATCTCTGATGTTACCAGCAAGGACAATGGAAAGGGAATATAAAGATAAAACGACGGGTCGAACAGACGAGGTTAACCAGCAGGACTGTATAAGTCAATAGATTCTAGAACAAGGGCA